>APFE030804293.1:0-16200 GCA_000404065.3 Pinus taeda
GGGCAATGGGACCAGGCTCACAACTCTCCTCCCATCCGCTGACAACTGCCAGTAATGCAGTTGTCGGGCAGTTGTCACCCCCTAGCATGAGGAACCTGTCCCACTGACCAGACCTCCAGATGCATTTGGGATTCCAGAGGTTTTTCCCCACCTCCACCCTTCTGGATTAAGGGTATACAGCTTACAGGCATATTCTAGGATTTCTAAGGAGGTCTTCCTCCACCCACAGGAAATTCAAGGTATACAGCTTACAGGCATATTCTAGGATTTCTAAGGAGGTCTTCCTCAACCCACAGGCAATTCAAGTGGTAAGGGGCAGGACAAGTCACAAGAAACTCTAATACAACCTGCTATTAAACTATATGAATAATTCAATTTAAATACGAATGGGTATAATTACCACCCAAAAATAATAGAGTTCAGCATATTGCCAATGTGGCCAATGTGAACGCAAGGAATGTACAGGAATTGCAAATGAGGCTAGCCACAATTAGGTAAATACTTAATTTCAATCTCACATTTGATTCCCTACAGAAAGGACAAAAGGCCTGATAATACACTATAAAGCTTGAGATGAGTGAAATCCTTCTAGCTGCAAATATGGTAATTCCACTTCTGTTTCCTCAACAAGAATGGCATGGTGAACAAGTAAGGACATGACCTAAGAATCAAATGGCATCAGACCTCAGCTCAGGTCAAGCTTGATTTGTTTGGTAGATGACTTGATTACTTTCAGAGCCACTCAGAAGAATGTACAGAAATGGCAATCCCCTTTCTCGAATTATGGCTTCTTTGCTAGAAATCAGTTCGGGCAGCACAACAAACACATCAAACTTCAAGGACATCAATCCATCAGCAAGGTTTTCAGAAGCCATGTATCCCTGTGTGCCTAGCACCCTTCTGCGGTAATTTGAGGTGTAGTGAACTAATAGCTTCTACAACTGTGTTCTTAGTCAATTCGAAACTACAGTGAGTTTGCATTCCAGGGGAGGTCTTCTTCCACCCAACGGCCAATCCAAAAACCCTCCTAGAGGCTAGACAGTTGCTTGTTCTTCACTAAGAGACTAGGGTTAAGTTTATTGTATAGCGTTCAGCATGAAAATGCTCCAGGTCTCCATACCACACATGTTGGAAGGTGGCTAAGCCACAGGCATGTCCGCAAGGTTCCTAACTCTTAGACGGTAAGACTAACCCAGCAATTATATGACTATAAGATTTTTGGGAAATTGTAGTGCTAAGAATAGAGTCATGGTAATGACTTTGCCATTGTGCTATACCCTAGAACCCAGTTGTTAATTGGATGCAGAGAAGTGACAATTTAATGCAGTAAATGTCAAATGTACAGTTCAGCAGCACGATGTGGAGGCTTACTTCTGACACCGAAATTCTATTTACTATCCTCATGATGCAGACCCCACGATGTTCAGGTGTGACGCCCTCCTTGCAGAAACACACCCTTCAAGTGGCTACCAAGAGACCTTCTTGCCTTTGATTGTTGGAATGTGGCTAAGCCACAGGCATGTCCGCAAGGTTCCTAACTCTTGGACAGTAAAACTAACCCAGCAATTATATGACTATAAGATTTTTGGGAAATTGTGGTGCTACGAATAGATTCATGGTAATGATTTCGCCATTGTGCTATGCCCTACAACCCAGTTGTTAATTGGATGCAGAGAAGTGACAGTTTAATGCAGTAAATGCCAAATGTACAGTTCAGCAGCATGATGAAGGCTTATTTCTGACACCGAAATTCGATTTACTATCGTTGGGATGCAGACCCCATGATGTTCAGGTGGGGCGCCCTCCTTGCACAACACACCCTTCAAGTGGCTACCAAGAGACCTTCTTGCCTTTGATTGTCCTCTCCTTGTCATGCCTTCTCCTTTGTTCACCTCTCGGTTCCTTCTCCCTTGCTCTCCTCTCATTGTGTTCTTCTATTTCTTGTCCTCCTTGTTCCGATTTCTCCCCTTTTCTACTGCTTGCTTCATGCTTCTAGTCTATGTCACACGGTTCGGGTTTGAATTCAAATTTTCTAATGAGGTTCCTATGAGGTTCGACATTAAGTTCAACTATACATATTTTTCAACATATATATATATATGACATAAAATAATAAAAAATCAAAATCAATCAATAAAGCTATATGAGTAGCAATGAGCACCCACGAGCCACAAATCACGACCACTATTTCCTTCACGCTCCAGGCGGCGGGGACAAGCAACATCTAGAAATTGAATTCAAGAAATTGAAGAGAATACAAGAAGCAGTGGCAACACTAAGCACAATAAAGCGAGTACACTCAGATTGAAGTTGGCTTGTGAAAATCTATCAACAGCCATGGTAAATAAAGCCAAACCAGTGGCCACCACAAGAAACTAACCATTGGGAAGCAAAACAAGAGAAAACCGTGTGTTGCCCATGGTTTTTCTCATAAACTTTAAAACAACTGACAAAAACAACCTGAATTGAAAGTGACTCTAATTAGTCAGTCAATTAATTAAAAATAAAAAAGGTTAAAAGTGACTTAAGTAAATTAAAATTAAAAAATCACTAAGATGGAGTCTCGAGGGAGCTTCTAGAAAATAAATAAAATAATAAAATAAGACACTTCTAAAAGATTGGAGATCTATCAAGAGGAGGAGAGGAGGAGATCATTTGGGGATATCTTGGATTTGAGCTTTACTTTCTTGTGGAGAGGTTTGGAGAAATCGAAGTTGATAGCTTTAGCAGTAGCCCCAGGACGGAAACCCTCAAGTGATTCAGTAAGAGTGGGCGAGTACCCACCTCTCCCGTTGGTGAATTCATCCAAAATTCACAAGAGAGCCTAGTAGTTACATTTCAATTTATTTTTGGAGGGCCAGTGCAGCAATGAAGCAGATTCTTGAGGCCAGTTTTCATCTCAACTATATTGGTTGTATCAACATGTAAACCTCGATTTATTTATTATAATAAAGCTGAGATTATTTCTGCTCATCATATTCTTAAATTGCAACATTCTATTTGTTATATTTTACATGGCAATCTTTTGTTAAATGAATGAACTTTTTATAAAGTAATTTTTGTGAGTTAAATTCTATAAGACACTTCTAGAAGATTGGAGAACAATCAAAAGGAGGAGGAGATCATTTGCGGATATCTTGGATTCGAGCTTCTTTCTTGTGGAGAGGTTTGGAGAAACCAGAGTTCCCAACTTCAACAGTAGCCCCAGGATAGAAACCCTCAGGTGATTAAGTGAAAGTGGGCGAGTACTCACCTCTTCCCTTCGTGAATTCATCCAAAATTCACAAGACGGCTAGCAGTTGCATTTCAGTTTAGTTTTGGAGGCCAGTGCAACAATGGAGCAGCTTCTTGAGGCCAGTTTTCATCTCAGCTATATTGGTTGTATCAACATGTAAACCCCAGTTTATCTGTTATAATAAAGTTGACATTATTTCTACTCATCGTATTCTTAAATTGCAGCGTTCTATTTGTTATATTTTACATGGAAATCTTTTGTTAAATGAATGAAATTTTTATGAAGTAATTTTTGTTGAGTTAAATTCTAAGGATATGCCAAATTTTCCCGTTTGGGATATTACAGTAAATGCAATTCTTGGATGGAGGCTTGGAGTTGGCTCAATGATTAATAAGTTATGATAATGGTCCTACAAGGAGTGAACCCAAACAAGTACTTGGCTTATGAGGAGCAATGGAATCTGTGTCAGCTTGTGATGGAGACATGTAAACACACCACACCATTTGTAGATACGTCGTCTGTCAGCTTGTGATGGAGACATGTAAACACACCACACCATTTGTAGATACGTCGTCTTTGGGCCTTTATTATGCACATCACCTTGGAGCATCACATATGTACTCTTAGAGTAGGCACTTTAATTGAATTGTCCTACAAAGCATTTAATGTGGGTTGTTTATAAGGGCTTCGGCCCGGATATTATTGTTGGCCTCCCTCACTCCTATATATAGGAGAGAGTCCTTTGATCACCATCATCATTATACTCTTCTCTTTGTACTTGCCTTCTTGGGGTGGTTAGCTAGGGTTCACAAGGAAACCTGACATCTTTGTTGGAGATTACTCTCTCGTACCTATTCATTTGTACTTGGTTTCACTCTCACTTGGAGTCGCAAGTATCTTATGATCTTATTAGAGCATCTTGAAGTCTAAGGTTAGGGTTTAATCCCTTTTTCTTCCAATGAATTCTCATATAATTTACAGAGAGTTTGGATACTGCTATCTCTTACCTATTCATTTGTGTACTTGGTTTCAATCTCACTTGGAGTCTCAAGGTATCTTATGATCATCTTCGAGCATCTTGAAGCCTTAGATTAGGGTTTCATCCCTTTTGCTTCTAGTGAATTCTCATATAGTTTAAAGGAGAGTTTGATTAGATAAAGCCTTATAAAACCACTATAATATCATCTAAAGTGAGTTAGGAGATGTCAAAAATGAAAGCAACAAGACAACAACACCGTGAAAGTTATCATGAGTTGGAGGTTGCAAGATGTAGGGTTGTTGGAAAGCATGAAGCTAACATATTCTAAAGATCAAGGTCGGCCCCTATTGACATGGTTCACTTCATTTGCAAGAAGGGAATTGTCATCGTTGAGTTTTCTTGCTCCATGTGGGGTGACATTATCATCTTGAAGACATAAGCACCCACTTTAAGCTCTCACATCTATTAAAGGAAAATTGCAACTTTTTTCGTATTTTTGGCAAAGCAAGGGAGCTGGATGCTACGAGTGGAAGACCTTTTTTGGATAATTTGTTTCAACTTCCAGGGCTTGTGCGTAATGTCCTCTTGTAATTAATCACCCAAGGAATGACAAATTAGCTATCTAACCCCATAGGCTATGATCAATTGTAAAGGGGGGAACCCATTATTTAATGTTATTGGGGTAACATTAGATAATTTGGAGTAAATGGAGGAAAATTTGCAATAAAGGCCAAAATTGGGGCAAATGATGGGAAAATTGTTAGCCACTTAAATTCAAATTTAGAAGGGATGACCCCAAAGGGAATCTCTAGAAAGGAGAGAGGAGAATCATTTATATCTTTCTGATTTTTGAGTTGAGGCTCTTGGAGGATTTTAAGACCCTTTTTATGTTATTGATTTCAATGGTGAAAGATTCCACCCTAGCCAATCCTTTCTCTTTGCTCTATTTAGAATAAGTTTTGGGGCAACATTCATCTATCTTGTGAAAACAAGGATTCTGAGTTAGAAAACCTGTGAAAGCAAGTATTCTAGGGCATGGTCTAAGACAGCAAAGGGTTCTAAGGCTAGCACTGAAGCATCAAAGGTTTTTGAGGCTAGGACTGAAGCAACAAAGGGTTCCTAAGATCGAATCTAAGGTAACGAGGGTTTTTTACTCTACCTGAGGCAAAGATCCATCTTGAGGGTGGTTTCTTGTGACAACACATCAATTTTTGGGTAAATCATTGGCAACAAAGTTCCCTGGCTTGGAACTGAGGCAACAAAAGCTTTTAAGGCTTAATTGTGACAGCGAATCACCCTTGAAGGATTCCTCTATGACAACAAAGGTTTGAATAGACCCTATTGTGGTTGCGAACTACTTCTACAGGAATTGTTTTGGTAGCGACACACCATTGAGGTAAAATTTGTGGTGGCAGAATAACCCCTAAGGCCTTGTTGATGGTCGTGGACCCTACATGAGAAATTCTTTTACAGTTGATTATCTTTGTGACAACATAATCATTCCTAAGACAAGTTTGTGGTAGTAGGACGTCCTTGAGGTTTGTTTGCAGCCTCAAGTAACTTTGTGGTATTACATGTGGCAAGACAAAGTTTGGTTGAATTGACTCTAGCAGTAATGTGACAACAAGAGCCAACAAAGTTTGGCTAACTATTAAGGCTAGTTGTAAGGTTAGACCAATAGTAATGGGATGGTAGGGTTTGCTAACAATTGTTGTGAAACTAAACTTTAGTGTGATATTGGAAGGACTATATGTTTATAACCCATTTATGTAATGTTGGATTAGCTTCATGTGTATGAGTTGTTGATGGAGTTAAATATTGGTTACATCGTTCATTGCATTCAATATTATCTTTGTCTATGAAAGTTAAGAGATTACCATGATAATAGTTAGAATACAAATCTTGTCATGTGCTCTTTTCAACCCTAAGGATAACTTTTCCCCCAAGGGACATTACACTATGCCCCCTAGATTATTGTGCATATGGCTTGAAATCCCCTACATTGTATTTTTTGTTGATTTTTCTTTGGCAATTTAGAATCTTGTTTATGTCTATGACACGATCACAAACACAACAAAAAATGCCACAACATCAGCACTTTGCATAACAGAAAATGTACAATAGTGAATCAATGTAGTATACAAGAATTTTTCAACCCAAAAATTTTTATATTACAACTTTAATACAACAAACATAGGGCTCTCATACCAAGGATCATGGCCCTTACAATTAATCCTGACACAAGAACAAATAAGGCTTGATGTCAACAAGTTATGACAATAAAACTTCCCTTGAACAAGACACACTTGACTTACTTGCTGAAGGAACATTCACACCAGCCATTTCAACGCACATATCTTGAACACCTTGCAGGTCCTTTGCCACCTCTTATGCTGCCCACAAGTACTTCTGCAACTTCATAATTGCTTGTATCTTCAGCTGACCAATATACCTTCTATCAACCTTCTAGCTGCTCCTAGAATGACTAAACATAGGCTTCCTTCTAACAATGTCTAGTTTCTCCTTAAATCATAGTTCATAGGGTCTTCTCAAGCTTCCCTCACACCAATGAATCCCTCTTTGAACTCATTGAACTTAGGGCGCAATAAGTCTACCCTCAAACTATCTCTTTGCTGCTCCAAAGATGAGAGAACTTGGGGCTTCTTAGTAGCCCACACACCTATGAATGTGACACACCAAATATCACAAAGTTTAGGGCAAAATAACACATTATCCAAGCACCTTTTGGACAAATCTTTAATCCTCATCAACACAACTCTTCTCCTTAAAAACACAGCCACGTGTCCTCCTTGTAACCTAAGTCACAGGGTTTGGCGAACCTGAAGCTTCAGGTTCGAAATTCGGCGAACCTGTAAAAAAAATTTGAGGTTCGTTCAGGTTCGGCGAACCTGAAAGTCAAACCTCAAGGCGAACTCGAACCTCATCGAACTTTATCGAACTTCAACAAACCGAATCGCGAACTTAAACGATTTTTTCAGGTTCGACGGTTTTCCTTAACGGTTTTGTTGACGGTTTTAGGAAAAAAACCAGGGGCTGCATACCGCCTTTTAGCAATTGTTCCCGCCAAATAATTTTTTATAAACCGTCGCTGGCTACCGTTTTGGCACACACTATCGAGGCTGAGCGTTTGTTTGTGCCATTTGTGGAGTACTTACCCTGTTTGTGCCATTTGTGGAGTTCTCAGTTGTTGTTCTGAGCTAAGCGTTCGTTGATAGCAGTTTGCGTTTGCAACTTTGCAGTGAGTTTCAAGACGTGCAGGCCTGAGGCAGTGGGCACGCAGCACCCTTTTGGACATAACTTCAGTCTTCACTGTTCAGAGGTATTTACAATTTTAACATCCATGCCCCGAACAATAATCTATGTTTTCATCAATTCATATGACCAATACAATTGTCTGCCATTTACGCAGAAGGCATTTAAAGAGAGAACGACAACGCTTAGTCTTCCTGTGAAGAGTACAAATTACTATGAGTTTAATAGCTTCACTTACAAGTAGCTGAATTGCTATGCTACTCTTTCCGCGTGGTGAATATGGATGTTTCTTGACTCAAACGCAAATGAAAAAAGAGGACAACCCTATTAAGATCCAAGGCGCGGACTTTCGGATCATGTAGTTCCAAAGTACTAAGGATTCCGGTTTCCAACATAAACATTGGAGGATTTGGATTTATTTTGAAAAATAAGGCTTTACTTCTTCAATTGCAAGGAAGTTTATGTAAAAATGACGGAGTCTGCACAAAATTTTTTCCATAATCATTATAGGTGTGTTTGAACTTTGAAATGCTATTAGTTAATCTTTTAAAGATTTTTGAAATGCAACTAGTTCGTTTTGTTAAATATAACAAAATTAAAAATTGAAAATTTGTAATGAAAAACCCACTATTTGAAAATAAAATTGAAAATGAATAATTTTTAAAATCAATTTAAAAGACAAAAATTTTATGTAGAATTTAAAAATATTAATCTATTATATTTTCTAAATATATTTTATATTAAATATAATAAAAGAAAAAGATAAATAAATAAACCAATTTTATTAACATATATAAAGTTCATACATTATTGAATTTCTCCCGTGTATATATAATATTTCTTTGTGTTATCATTTTATAAAGCAAATAGATAACATAAAGTCAAATTTAGACATTTCTTTAAAGGAAGAATTCAGTGTGAATACAAGCCCAAGAAGTTAACTGAGAAAATATTTGGACATTTTAAAAATCAGAATATTTGGAAAAAGCAAAAATATATTATGCGAAAAAACTAAAAAATTAAAATTGAAATATTATCAATGGAAGAGGTAAAGGAATCGTCTTTCATACGATAAGAATTGTGGAATCGAGAATTTTGATATATATTCCTCTGCTACTATGCCTTCACCTATAGGGTTTTGAAGTCATCAGGGTTGACAAGAACGACGACAGAATTTAGTTAATATCTCATTTTACTCGGGGCATTTATTTATTTATTTTATAAGATTATAAATGGTAAAATATTTGAATAATCTGAATGAAAAGAGATATTTGAAAAGTGTTAAATAGTTATTTTGTTTTTTATTTTTAGTTAGTTAGTGAACAAATTCCACTAGTTAAAACAAAATATTGATAATTTATATAAACCAAAATCATCATTTTAGCTCCAAAAATAATAAATAAAATATTATTTTCCAGTCATACTAATCACTTGATCACTTTTCCAATCATACCATCCGCATTTATCAACCATCTATTTATATAACTATTTTAATCTTTAAAACACTAGTCACAAAACATTATTTTATTTATTGAAAAAAAAACCACAGAACCTTATTTTATTTAAAAATAAAAATAAAAACCAATCGGACATGGCACATGCAGACTTTTCATGTTTAGTAAATTATTTTCCCAAAGACCTGCGCCATTGACTAATTAGTAGGATTTCAAAACTTCTTTGAATCGGTGCCCCTTTAGCATTGCAATCTTAAAAGCAACCGAGGTTGTGTTCAGTAACTAGTCATTATATACATAAATATATATATATTGAAAAATATGTATAGTCAAACCTAATGCCGAACCTCATTCGAACCTGATCAGAAAACTCGAATTCGAATCGAATTTAATCGTTGTCGAACTCGAACCGTGTGACATATCTTGTAACCTCTGCTCAGCTTGCAAGGAACTTGGTCCTATGTAAGATAAACTCAGCCCTAACTCAAAGTTTGGACTACCATTAACACCTATGCATCACCTTAGGGAACCCATCCCTCACATCACCATCATATCAGCTCCCAAACTCAGCATAAGGTCATCCTAATCTCCTTCGCTCCATTCCAAATGAGCTCGGCCCTTACTCAACTAGCATTACACCCTCACGGCCTCATGCACAAAATATTAAGTGAGTCTCGACAACATAGATTGGAAGCACGAAAATTTCATACCCTAATCATAGAGATTCTCCACAACTCAAATACAAAACATTTTTTCCTTGATCAGAGAACCATGCA
Organism: Pinus taeda; assembly: GCA_000404065.3. Taxonomy (NCBI): domain Eukaryota; kingdom Viridiplantae; phylum Streptophyta; class Pinopsida; order Pinales; family Pinaceae; genus Pinus; species Pinus taeda. Next base: position 9,718 of record APFE030804293.1, read on the forward strand.
CAAACTTTCAACCAACTTCCCTCCTCTTGACATGTACCAAAACATGAGACAAAACAAAACCAAAGCACGTCCTCCTTCTCCTATCTAGCTCGACTCCTAAGGTTAGCGACTACTTTGGCTTGTCTTTGCTTGAGAAGATATGCTCTTGTGACGTATCAAACGATCTTAACTTCATCTCTATTTATATGAAGTGGTGTCCCTTTCCACCAAGGGTCATAACTTATGTTCAAGTCGGCCTAAGCAAAACTTGAGGCAAAAGACCATTTTCCATAGAAATAAAATTATTTCATTTGACTTTGACCCACATCATTGAAGCCCTGAGTGCCCCTTAGCCCTTCAAACGTGCTCCTCATGCTTCCAATGAATAAACAATCAATTTTCACCTTGGTCTTGCTCCCACAACTTTGGGTACAAAACCCACCACTTGGGTACATTACCCACGAAGCTCCATTTTCATGGGTCGTCTCCACACAAGCCCAATACCCCAGGGGTTGTGGGAGTACCTCCCAAGCTACACATTTCAACACTCCCTCTTAACGAGGGAGGCACTTCCACTGCTCGGAAGTATCTCGTCATCATCAGTGACACTAGCCCAATCTCTGGTGTCCACCACTGCAACAACCATATAGGATGAACCACACTATATTCTTGGTAGTGTCCTTGCCTCGATATCATCAAAACCTGATGATTCAAACTTCCATAGGGCAGTTGACAATCCTTCGCAATCTCCCTTTGAAGCTAGAATCCCTCTAAGTCTATACAACCTTCATTGGCTCACCCTACTACTGAACTTGTATCCTTCCAAAGTTAGTCTGAGTTGTGGTCGAACACTGGGTATAATCACTCTAGGCCACCATAACTCAACTCAACAAGCAATCTTCCTAGGTCAAATACCTCACGTGCACATGACTCCAATGTCGAATGTGAAACTTCACAACCCAATGAAGATACTAGCTTGCTATTATCTCGTCCTTCACACGGAGCTAACTCGTTCATAACACCTCTTCAGCGGTCTCAACAATCTTTGACAAGTCATCGGAAGTCCATGATCTACAACTTGCCACAGAACAAATTGTTGTTCACTAGGTTCCCCACCAATCCACCAAAACTCCCAGCCTATCTCATCACCTGGCCAATCAAGACCACATTTCTATGTTCTCAATTGAACCTTTTGCTCCATGTGTAGGCAATTTCACAGGTCCTTAAAGTTGCTTCGATGTGCACACTCTGATTCAATTGTCCCTTCAAAGTAGCTATGATACCATGTTGATTTTTCCTTGGCAATTCGGAATCAGATTTATGTCCAAGACACAATAACAAACACACTAAAATTCCACAACACAAGCACTTTTCATGGCGAAAAATATACATAGTGAATCAATGTAGTACACGAGAGAATTTTTCAACCCAAAACTTGTTATATTACAACTTCAATACAACAAACATAAGGGCTCCCATACTATGGATCATGGTCCTTACAATTAGCCTTGATACAAGAACAACTAGGGCTTGATGTCAACAACTTATGACAATCAAACTTCCCTTGAACAAGACACACTTGACTTACTTGTTGAAAGAACGTTCACAAGTACTTCTGCAAATTCAAAATTGTTTGTATCTTCAGCTGACCAATCTACCTTCTATCAACACTCTAGTTGCTCCTAGAATGACTGAACGTAGGCTGCCCTCTAACAATGTCTAGCTGCTCCTTAGATCACTCTTTGTAGGGTCTTCTCAAGCTACCTTCACACAAATGAATCTCTTCGTGAACTCACCAAACTTAGGGCACAATAAGTCTACCCTAAAACTATCTCTTTGTTGCTCTAAAGACAACAAAACATACGGCTTCTTGGCAACCCACGAATCTACGAATTTGACACACCAAATATCACAAAGTTTAGGGCAAGATAACACACTTTCCAAACACTTGTTGGATAAACATTTACTCCTCATCAACCCAACACTTCTTCTCCTTGAAAACATAGCCACGTATCCTCCTTGCAACCTTTGCTCAGCTTGCAAGGAACTTAGTCCTATGTAATATAAACTAAGCCCTAACTAGAATTCAGACTGCCCTTAAAACTTGTGCATCACCTCAAGGAACTTGGCCCTCACATCACCATCATATTAGTTCCCAAACTCGGCACAAGGTCATCTTATTCTCCTTCGCTCCATTCCAAATGAGCTCGCCCTTACTAAGCTAGCATTACACCCTCACAACCTCATGCACAAAATCTTAAGGGAGTCTCGACCCTCTCTTAACAGCTATAGATAACTTGTCCTATAATGCAAATTGGAAGCAAGGAAATTATGGACCTAATCACAGAGATTCTCCATAGCTTGCATGCACAGAATTTCATCCTTGATCACAAAACCATGCACAAACTTTCAGCTAGTTTCCATCCTCCTAACCTATACCAAAACATGAGATAAAACATAACCAAAACACATCCTTCTCCTATCTAGCTCAGCTCTTGAGGTCAACAACTACTTTGGCTTCTCTTGCTTGAGAAGATATGCTCTTGTGATGTACCAAATGATTAACCTCATCTCTATTTATAGTGATCTAATTAGGGTACCTTTCCACCCAGGGTCGTGACTTATGCTCAAGTTGACCTAAGTAAAACTTGCTCAACCATCATTTTCCATAGAAATAAAAGTCTTTCATTTGATTTGACCCACATCATTGAATCCCTGGGTGCCCCTTAGCCCTTCAAGGCCGCCCCTCATGCTTCCAATGAATAAACAATCAGTTTTCACATTGGTCTTGCGCCCACAACTTCGGGTACAAAACCCACCAATTGGGTACATTGCCCACAAAGTTGGTCAACTCCACACAAGCCCAATACCCCAAGGATTGTGGGAGTAACTCCCAAGCTACACATTTCAACAATTTTTAGATTATTTCATTGAGCAAGAGGGAGTTTACCTAAGGCAAACATAAAAGAGATTAAAGAACAACAAAATAAGGAACATGAAGCTAAAGTCACCAAAGAGGGACACAAATCAGTTCTAATCTTTTAAGAAGGCAATGCAAAGAGTCTAGTCCACATGGTTGGATGGTGGAATTTTATTTTATTTGTTTTTCTATGACTTCTGAGAAGAGGAGACACTAAAAGTGATAGAAGAATCTAAATTTTTTGGCGGAGTCCACTTAATAAACATTTATAGCTCTAATTCCAAATCAAAATGATTAATACAAATTTGATGGTTATAAGCCTATCTCACTATGCAATTGAGTACAAAATTTCAACAATAATTCTAGCAAATAGGCTTTAAAAGCATTTTCCCTATCTTTATCTTAAAAGAATGGTTTGGTTTTCTTCACAATAGGAAAATTCATGTGGTCAGAATAGCACAAGAAGGACTACATATAAAGGAAAAAAAAATCAACTATGATGATGAGAATAGAATTATCAAAAGTAAAATCTTCGTGCATCAAATATCAAAAGAAGAGCATAGAAAGGGTTGTGTATTTTTTAATGTTATAAGTAAAATCTCCATGCATCAAATATCAAAAGAAGACCATAGAAAGGGTTGTGTACTTTTTAATGTTATAAGTAAAATCTTCATGCATCAAATATGTCTATTTTTAATGTTAAAGGAATTTCCAGCAAATCAAAAAATAGTTATTAATCAAAATGCACTAACCTTAACTTTGTTGGCCAACAAAATCATTGTTGAAGGGTTCGATTTATAGAAACTCTTCGCTGGGGAAGGCTTGCTTATTCATTGTGGGCCTAACCAGAGTCTCTAGTTTAGTGTGCCGCAATATTGTTAGTTTCTGCATAGTAAACTTTAACTCATTAGAAAAAGAAATGACAAGGAATCAAATAACAATTCTATACATGAATATAGATTTCCTTTCAACATTAAACATTAGACACTCAACGTGAAGACATCATCTACGAATCATGTTTTCCCATCAACATGAATATAGATTTCCTTTCAGCATTAGATATTAGACACTCACCGTGAAGACATCATCTATGAATCATGTTTGCCCATCAAAAGTGATTCCATGCGCTCCTTTGCCATGGTCTCCCTCTCTCAATTATCACTGCCATGGTCTCCCTCTCTCCCTCTCTCAATTATCATGGACCCACAAACTTACATGCTAACACATGACACATAACACAACTCACAACTCACATTGAGACAACACCACACAACTCACATGAAACTACTCACAACTCACATTGAGACAACACCACAACTCACATTGAAACAACACCACACAACATAACTCTTCCGAGAGAAGGAGAGAGACAACCACTAAGCTAGCAAAATCAAGATGACAAAGCATTGTGGATTCACCTGTTTATTGAACAGAGGAGGAAATTATTTTCAGATCATGACCTGTAGAGATTAGAATATAATTTTTAAACTACAGAGATGAGGCCTGAGATTTCAATATAAAGAATATCAAAATACAATATGGAAATAGGAACAAAAATTACCAAGGGCGTGCGAGGACACAAGATGACGAATTATTCAGTCTAGACTGAATGCACAGCGTCTTTCTGCCTCCAATTGCTTTAGCATTTCTCTTCTTTCTGACAATTTGCAGAATCAGAAAGCTCGACTGATTAATAATGACAGCGAAATGTCTGTGCAGTACCATTCCTAGAGTCATAAGCATTGTTTGTGTTAAATGAATCTACAGTTGAAGGATTGCAATACGGAGTTGAGTATGTTGAGTAACAAGGGAGAATTGTAACTCTAAGTTGCATGGTCGACGCAAGACTTTAAGAAAAACACGAGAAAAACGGATTGAGGCATTATTTGATATTGTCATTGACAAATTAGTTCATGTTGCCCTAAAGAACTATTGAGGAGAAAGTTAACCTGAAAATGAGTATCAAATTTTTTCAATAGGCAAGTCAGCCTGAAAATGTGCATATCAAAATTAAAACGGTATAATAGGGTTTCAAGATTTCGACCAGTGAGGAGCTAAAAGAAATAGAAACAATTATAATATGGAGTCAGAGATTATGCCTGTAATTCCAATACAATGAATTTTAAAATACAGAAAATGTAAGTAAAATTCATTACCTAAGGTGAATGAGGACAGAAGAAGCCAAAAAAATCCATCAGGATAGAATGAGAAGAGTCCTTCCACCTCCAATAGCTTCGGCAATCTTCTTCTTCCGAAACTTAGCCAACTCTGAAATTCTGGTTGAACATAATCACAGTGAAACACACAGCCATAATGACAGTGAAACTCACAGCCATAAGCATATATTCTCCTTTGAAAGCTCTACAGGTTATCTTTGTCATTAGAGGTGGAAAAAAAAATAGCAGAAGAGGAAAAGATCCGAAGACTGCCTTAACAAAAGATAGGCCCATCGGAGCGGAAGAACACTAACTCTATGCTCTGTAATATAGTGATAGACGAGAGATCCCGGGATTCACAAGACCCGCATATTTTCAACCGGGGTTTCAAGATTTCGACCACGGAAGAAGTAAATGAACCTGAAAATATACCATGGAGTCGGATATTAGGCCTACGATTCCAATGCAATGAATGTCAACATCCACGCAGAAAATATAAGCAAAATTTATTAGGCGTTTGAGTGAGGACAGAAGAAAGCAAACAAATCCATCCGGTAGAATGAACAGAGTCTTTCCGTCTCCAATTGCTTAATCATTCTTCTTCTTATGAAAATTTGCCCACTCAGGAAGTTTGGATCAACATAATAACAACGATGCCCCGAGTAAGCTCTATAAATCATCCCTGTAAAATAGCAGAAACATAAAAGATAGTTGAACAGAGATCCAGAGGCTGCCCGAAGAAAAAGCTAAGAATCTTTAGGCTCGCTGATATAACGACAGATGAGATATCCAGATACACTAGTGCCGCGTGTTGCAATTTCAACTTGAATGTGTCAATATGCATCGTTGAATTGAGACAACTATTGGTATAAAGTGGCGAACGCCTCGTTCGTGAAAAATATTCCATTCAAAATTTTTCTGTAAAATTTTACAAAATGATTGATTCTAAAACATTAGATTTAAGATATATATTTTAACATACTCTGTCGATATTATAGAAATTACAATAAATCGCTATCAGATTTTGGCTAATTTTTCTTGCCCAAAAACATCCAGGGAAACTTAACACACAAACCAAAAAAAAAGAAAACCGAAAATGTGCCCAATGCGATGACTCATGTGTTATCCCATCTTACGAGTTCTTACATTCATTCTGGTGAGGTTACATTCTACGAGGGGTTTTTCATATTCGTATATTTATTTTGTTATTGTATTTTCTTATTTTATTTAATATAGTTCAGTATATCTAAATGTATATTTATATATGCCATTTTCATTAAAACTAGCTTGATTCTAAGTAGTGGAACATTTTAGTTATTATATTTTTGTTGGGAATGGTATAATGTTTGTGGGGGAATATTATGTTGAATATAATTATATATCGATTAATTAAAATAAAAGTTAGTTGGGTGTAAATTTTAGTGGTTA
>APFE030804294.1:0-11792 GCA_000404065.3 Pinus taeda
GCCTAAAACTAGGGAATGCATAAATACATCTTTTCTAAACACTTTACATTAATTCCTCAGCCCCAAATCAAGCTTGTGAGTATGAAAAAGTTTTTATTACAATTAATAACACCTAAAAAACAAATTACATCATGTTTAGACTAACATAAGTCGCTCAAAAGTAACTTTGTTTCGAGACGCAATGCCTGGCACTGCACAAACTCCCAAACTTCCAGAACTGCAAAAATGCAGCACAAAAGCGCAATTCTTGATGGTTGAGAGGATTCTAGTAGGTTCCCGAGCTAATTGATAGCTCCAACACTTGCAAATAAACCTGCATATGGACACCTTACCCTTTAGAATCTTTCCTTTACAATACAAAATCTCAAACTCCGACAAATCCTCTTGTAGCAAAAAACATAGCATCTATCTCAGAAGCACAACACCATCTTCTTTTTATAGTTTAAGTGGTAAAGGATGTTTGTAGACAAGATGAAACCACTAATGATGATGTTGACACTGTAATGACCATGCTATATACCCCATTCCATCATCCCTTGACCAAAAATGCAAAATGCCCAACTTTACATAAAAAACACTAATGCTAGCTAGAGCACAAAATTTAACGAAGATGCTTCTTCAAAATAGTTTTAGAGTTCTAACTAGATGTGGTCGTTAGGGGAACTTTGTGCCAAACAATATCACCTAGAACCCCAACCATATAACCAAGCATACTTTTTAGGTAAAAGCCAAAAAATAAAATTGTGTTACTTCACCCCTTCCAACAGTCAAATTTTGGCCACCTCAACGAATAGGTCTAATCTTCCCCTATCTTTCTCTTCCAATTATTTTAGCACTTGGCTCTTAGTTATTTCCTCTAGAGTTGACATGATGCTTGTTTTGCAACATTGAATAGTCTAAGGTTTAAGGAAAACTTGTTTTGTGCAACTAGTGTAAGCGTAATGACAAGGAATCTCCAAATTAACCTTTGATGATGATTAGGAAAGAAATTATACAAAAGAAACTAATAAACACAAACCTTCTTCAGAAAAACCCTAAAACAACTTGCAAATGTTTGATACTGGTGGCAGAAAAATCAAAGGGATAGGCGCAACACCATAAGCACAACACACGAGAAAATGGGCTTTCAAACACTTCTTAAACACACAAATTTATGAAAAGGAGCTTTAATTCAGTGTAATGGATTGAGTATATTTATATTGGAGGCTGCAAATCAAATTTTTATAGTTTGACAAAGGCAAGTGCAAAAGATGGAGCATTGTGTGGAAGCGCAACGATTAGGAGAAAACACGACGAAATAAGAAAAAGCGCACCGATAATGAAAATTGTGTCTTGCAAGTTTTTATGTCATTTTCTTAGCTCATGCATGTAATTGGGTAACAATTCAAAACCAGGGCATTGAAATAAGCTTAAGTTTTCACCTGTGAAAGAGATTTGACCACCAGTTTGTGAGAAATGTAGCGCCCCTGCCTCCTTTTCATAGTTTGAGTTGTCAGTGATATTTTTATACAAGCTTCAAACTTGGATGATGATGCTGACACTGAAATGATCATATCACATACCTCCCTCAAGCCTTTCTTCATAAAAAATACCAAACATTCTTCTCCACACCCAAAAATGCAGTAGAGAAGGATAGTGACTGCTATTTTTTTTAATATCTCCTAAATTGTAAGACATATTGAGTTGGTTTTTTTACGTCAAGTTAGTATCATCATAAAACTTCTCCAAAAAAACATTGAGCCAAATTAGACTCACGGATTTCGAGAAAATGAAAAAATCGATGTAGATTATGGTGGCTTGTTTCTCAAAAATCATGAAGCATTTTGACCTCAAATTAAGTGGGCTTATTCATATCACCCCCATATAATCTACTGTAAAAATTTCATGGAAAATGGGTGCATGTTTTAAGAGATATAGTGAAAATACGGTGATTTTGTAAAAGCGTAGCACTCCAAGCTTATACTACCTTCGACCATCATCTGACATGCTGAGGGTAGATGGCATGTAATGACCCATTCAACGTTTTAAACTTGTAAGAATGCTCCTAGGCCAAATGAAAACCGTCAAAACTCAAACCTTCTTCTTGGAGCAAAAGTATGGTGCCTCCCCTACCTCCTTTGTGCAGCGAATAAGAATGACCACACACCGAGCTTCTGATGAGAATGATAAAGAGGAGAGATATTAGATGAATCTAACCATGCAAATAACCTCCCATGATAATCAAGAGCAGAGTTTATGGCGATAATCACGATTTTGAATTTGGAAAACAAAAGTGTAACACTTTGGCAAAAGCGTAACACTTGTATTGCAGGTCGTTGTACCCTTGTTGATGTCATGACCAGTCATGATTTGACACATAAACTAACTCAAAACACCTATAATTATGTGCCCAAGATGAAAAAGCGTGACAACACAATCTTTCTCATGATTACCTTGATGCAACTTGACCACTATACCTATTTAACTTGACCCCTTATGATTACCCTTTTAATGATGATCCCTCATGACATTACACTTTGAATTATGACAAATAGACCCCTCTAGACCATATCACTCATGAAACCAACATTGATATTTACAAAAATGAGCTCAAATGAATAATGGGAGAAAAATGATTGTGGTTCCTATAATATAGGACCCTAACATTGTCTCCAATGGGGATGGCATCCTCCCTATGAGGTGCCAAGAACATCGTAGGCTAGAAGCCTAACCCATTGGGCTACTCCCAACTGCAATATTGTCTAACCTACAATCTTCTCCAATTGAAGCCAAATGCAAACTAAAAATGAAAATAATGATCAGGGTGTTGAGATTATTCATCACACATACCCACTCTAACTAATCCACAAGCTACTTGATTTAGTGAATTCAAACAACCTGTTTAACCACACAATCAATTTATCCATTGGTTGAGTTCTCTGCATGTGCTTGTTCACGAGAAAAATATAAAACCTACTAAATAATGACTCGAGTAAAAAATTTCAAACTAATTTAACTTTAACAAAATTTAAGAACTTAGGCCCACTTGCTAACTCCAATAACGCTACAAAAGGATCCTCAAATGAATGAACATTAAAGTTCATCTTAACTGGCATATTGCAATTCTTCTTTAGGTGGTCTACATACCATGAATACAAAATTTTATCTAAATCCTTTCTTTCATGCAATTTCATCTTATAGTTGTCATGATAAGGCTGCAAATATTCATGTGACCTTTGTGATGAAACCACTATTGAACAAGACAATGATATTGGTTGCAAAAATAAGTTTTCATGACCCATGTTTTCAGACTCAGAACTATCTAAAGGAGGATAAATTTGACTACACAAACCATCCAAAAAATCGGCTATTGGATCATTGAAAACCGAAGAGGGTTGTAGCAATTTATTGTGTATTGGTTTTGAAGAGACTATATGAATTTTTCAAAGCTCAACATCCTTTGCTTCAGTGCTAGTTTTTGTTAGGTAAACTAAAGTCCATTGTCTTTCTATAACTTCTTATGTAATTTCAATATGATGCTCAGAGAGATAGTTATGACGAATTTTCCAAGGTGGCTTGTTTGGAATGTAATTCGAGGGTCTGCAGAAACCCTAAATTTGGTATCAGAGCTGGTTGCATAACATTTGGTATCAGAGATTTGGATTCTAGGGCTTCCCTGCTCCAAATAGGTCATCGTGGAATTTTCTCTATAACTTGTTTTCTACGATGTTTCAGAAGTGAAAAAAAATCCATTTGAAATGAACTCGCGCTAAACCTCAGGTCTGAATTTTAGAGCTTTTCTCGCTATATTTTCGGAGATATGATTTGAGGAAGTTAGGGTTTTTGCAAGTTCCAGAATTTCAACTAAAATAGGTCATTGTGGGATTTTCTCTATAACTGTTTCGCTACGAAGCTTCATAAGCTAAAACAAAAACCCATTTGAGAAGAACTTGGTCTAAACCTCGGCTCTGAATTTTAGATCTTGTCTCACTATATTTTCGGAGATATAATCTCAGAAATTTAGGTATTTGAGACTCCCAAAGGCCTCCCACCTATTCATGATCATGATCTTGCTATTCATTCTATTCCACGAAGTGTTCCTTGAAACATCAGGCCTTACATATATCCATATGCCCAAAGGAGTGGGAACTCATTCAAAAGTTGCAGAATATCCCAGTTCAAACAATATTGTGATAACTTGACAAGGAAGGAAAAATCATATTGGAACTTGAAGTAGTCACAGAACCGAGAAACCGAAAGCTACAAAATAGATCAATTTCATAGTATCTCATCAAGTGGAATAACTTACTTACTGAAGATTCCACATGGGAGGACAAGAATTTATACAGAAGCATCAAGAACTACTCAAGCGTTGAGGACAACACTTTTTGAAGGAGAGGGGCATGTTAGGTCCTTATACTACTAGTGTAACAACTTATTGTTATTAGTACAACCCCCTTATTATATTTGTGTGCCCATATAGTCCCCATATTGTTATTATTGTGCCCCATAGAAGCCCACTATTTTTATTATTGTGCCCTTACAGTATCATTGTTATGCCGGTATGACCCCTTAGACTCGTATATAGAGAAAGGAGGTCTTGTCATTTGTATCATCCAAGAATTGTTCATTTGTGTAATGTAAAGGAGGTTGCCCCCTCGAAGAGGCTTATTTCTCAGGGATTCATCTATGTTTTCTACCTTTTTGTGAGCTGGTTTCATAACAGTTTTAACATTTTTCTTCAAGAAATACAATGAACCAAAACTTAATGGCACATAACTACCTTGAATTAATTCACAATTCTCTTCATGTTTCAACCCTTCAACTGCATCTTCAATCTCATGGTTACTCAATGGTTGTGATTTTGAACTTAAAACGTCTTCCATATAACAAGTAACATGGTCACCAAATCCATTAGAAGGTTGCTTCCAATTTATGTTGTTGTCAGCTTGCTTCCCTGCTTCATTAGTAATCTTATAATTTTCTTTCAATAGTCCAAATGAAGAAAAATGATAAGGGTATAGGGTTTCCATCAACAACTCATTTTTTTCCTCATGTTTGATGTCAATACTATGAGACTACTGACTTATAACACTATGAAAGTTCTCCTTTAGTAATTGAAATGAAGAAAAAGAAACGGGCAAAGTTTCTTCAACTAATTTAGTATTTTCTTCATGTTATTTATTGCTGTCAAAACTGATATAGACCGACTGTCTGCTTTCTATAAGATGTTATAACTGAACATTCTCTTATTGAGAACATGTCATTGGTTTCTCTTCATTACTATCTTCAAGTAAATATATAAAACAATCAGTTTCTAGCCCATGGTGACATGAATCAACAACAAAACAGTTTGAGCTAACAACCTTTCCTTCTGCAAAATTTCTTGGAAAGGATGTCTTATCTGTTGCTGATTAGTAGGATTCCTCTTCTCTCTTTGCTTAATTTGAATCTGCTGCCTTCTGAAATTAGGATTTTTGATTTGGGGATCTCCTTGTGGTTCCCTTGAAATAGCTCTATCTCCTAGAGTCATTCTCTCCATCATATTGTCCATGGTTTTCACTAAAGTGTCCAACTTAACATCTGATGATGTAGAAGTTTCTTCCTTGATAGTTACCATATTTTCAGTCTTCAACTTGGATTTCTTAGCTAGCAAGTTAGCTTCTACACTGACAAAATTCTTTTGCATATCTTCCAAGGTAGCTGAGTTTCTCTCCCTTAGTTGGTAGGCCATCTCAGCATCGAAGCCATTAGGGTAATGAAGCATAGCCAACCCTGGGGTGGGTTTTATATCAGTAGGTATTGAGTTATAAACCTTATTAACCCTGGTTGTAAACTCCGGAACTGTCTCGCTCGGATCCCTCTTTTGACTCTCATATTCAGCCAAAATATGGAAAGGGTTTTTCTTAACCTCCCATTTGTCAAGGAAAGTGTGCTCAAGCTACTGGAAATTAGGAATACTCCTAGCTAACAGAATTTTAAATTGTCTCTTAACCTGTCCTTGCAATGATTGAGCAAAAAACTCTCATACATACATCATCTTGTTCAACTTCGAAAAGGTCAAGGAAATGTTCAAATTCCTGGATGTGCTTTTTAGTTGAAATCTTGTCAAATACTCCATAAAATATAGGGAGATACTTATATTTATTTACTGGAAATTCATGGAGGATAGGAGGTAATTTGAGGGGTTTATATCTCTCTTGAAACATGGAAGGTATAGGATTTGATACAGGGGGTATGACAACGACTTGGGTCACATGAGGTTCATAAAACTGATCATATTCATTGTTGGAATCCTTTTCAACATCAAAAGTGAAAGGAAAATAAGATGTATTTACAATTTTAAAAGACGGAGGAACAAATGCAGACTTATGGTCATCATTAGAATATAACAAGTAAAGGAAAATTATTTTAACATGTTTAGGAAAGGACAAGAGGTATTTGATGAAAAAGAATAATATTTGTTGCAAAAAATTGAAGCTTTGATATCTGGTCTTTCTGAAATATCCTTCCATTTCTCTGCCAACTAAGATTCAAATATGAATGTAACATTGATTGGAATCGCCAGGTTAATGATACAACCTCCTTGAGTCTGACTACTGTTCACCATCAACAATCATATTTGAAACTTTGATGGTTTTTCCCAGAGAATATGAAACCTTTCGTTCCCCTACAACAATATCAAAATGTTAGCACTTCGGAATTTCCCTAGGTTGAGGAGAGAAATTCAGAGGTTACCACGAAGCAATTTCAGGCTAGAATCTAGCCATTCTAGCCTTGGGGAGGGCTAGCTCACTTAGGTTATTATACTAATATGATATTAGGCTAGGTATAATGCTCAATAAGGTTTGATTTTCAATGGTTTGCTGGTAAGAAAGGAGACAAATCCATTGGGCATGGAGTCATGTCAATTTGATTATTTGTGTAGTGATAAGATGAAGAGAGAAATCGTTTTTCCATAGGGGCAATGTAGGAAGTATTGGTGATAGAATTAATTCATTGTAGGAGGGTGAGTGTGAGAAAAAATGGAAATAACACAAAGAGTATCAAATTGTAGATAAATTTTGAATATTGTTTTAAGAAGAAAACATAGATCTCTTGGTAAAACTAAGTAAGAGAACCCTTTAGATGAATTCTGAATTAAGTTCTGGTTCATCCAAGCTTGAATACATACATTCAGTAGGTGCAAATAACATAAGACAAAACTACAACATGAAATAATCACAGCACCATCAAGATATGACACAAGAATCCCTGCAAATCACCTTCTATCTTTCATTCACTGGCAAACGTTTCAGAGAATATATCACATACACAATTCTCGTCCTCTCCAATCTTACCAACCAACATTTTGTTCAATTACATTCACATCATAAATAGACAAAAATGAGTCAGTTTTGACCTCTAGGGGTCAAATTCCTCATTTGGATTGTTGTTTCTAACTTCTGCAAGGAAAATAGAACTAACTGCCTAAAACTAGGGACTACATAACTAAATCTTTTCTAAGTACTTTACATTAATTCCTTAGCCCCAAATTGAGCTTGTGAGTCTGAAAATGTTTTATTACAATTAATAACACCTAAAACAAATTACATCATGTTTATACTAAGATAAGTTGCTCAAAAGTAGCTCTGTCTAGAAAGGCAACGCCTGGCGCTGCGCAAATTCCTAAACTTCTAGAGTTGCAAAAACATAGGGCAAAAATGCAACAATTGATGGTTGATTGGCTTATGTTCGGTTCCTAAGTTGATTGATAGCTCCAACACCTGCAAATAAACTTGCATATGGACAAATCCTCTAGTAGAAAAAAACGCAACGCTTGTCTCAGAAGTGGAGTGCCATCTTATTTTTATAGTTTAAGTGGTCAATGATGTTTGTAGACAAGTTTCACCCACTTATGATGATGTTGACACTGTAATGATCATGCTATATACCCCATTCCATTATCATTTGACCAAAAATGTAAAATGTCCAACTTCACAACAAAAACCATAATGCTAGCTAGGGCACAAAATGCTACAAAGCCGCTTCTTCAAAATAGTTTTAGAGTGCTGACTAGATGTGGCCATTAGGGGAAATTTGTGGAAAAAAATATCACCTTGAACCCCAACCCTATAAAAAACATACTTTTTAGGTAAAATCCTAAAAACAAAACTGTGTTACTTCACCCCTTCCAACATTCAGATTTTGGATGCCTCAACCAATAGGTCTAATCTTCCCCTCTCTTTCTCTTGCAATTCCTTTAACTGTTGTTTAGTGGCTCTTATTTCTTTCCCCTAGACTTGACATGATGTTTGTTTTGTAGCAATGAATATTCTAAGTTTTAAGGCAAACTTGTTTTGTGCAACCAATGTAAGATTAATGATAAGGACTCTCCAAATTAATCTTTGATGATGATTAAGAAAGAAATTCTACACAACACGCTAATCAACTCAAACCTTCTTCAAAAAAACACTAAAACAACTTGCAAATGTTTGATATTGGTGGAAAAAAATTCAAAGGGACAAGTGCAACGCCCGAAGCGTAACACATGAGAAAATGGGCTTTCAAACACTTTTTAAACACACAGACTTATGACAAGGAGCTTCAATTCAGTGTAATGGATTGGATATCTTTATAATGGAGGTTAATAATCAATTTTTTAAAGTTCAGGAAAGGCAAGTGCAAAATATGGAGCACTGCGAGGAAGTGCAACGATTAGGAGAAAGCACAATGAAATAAGAAAAAGGGCAGTGATAATGAAAATGGTGTCTTGCATTTTTTTACGCTATTTTCTCAACTCATGCATGTAATTGGGTAAAAATTCAAAACCAGGGTAATGAAATAAGCTTAGGTTTTCACCTGTGAAAGAGATTTGACCACTGGTTTACGAGAAATGTAGCACTGTGTGGAAACACAACTCCCCTGCCTCCTTTTCATAGTTGGAGTGGTCAGTGATGTTTTTATACAAGATGCACACTTGGATGATGATTATGAAACTACAATGATCATATCACATACCTCCTTCAAGCTTCTCTTCATCAAACATTCATCTCCACACCCAAAAATGCAATAGAGAAGGACAATGACTAATATTTTTTTAATATCTCCTAAACATTAAGCTGTATTGAGCTGTTTTTTTTACAATAGGTTGATATCATCATAACCCTTCTTCACAAAAAATTTGATCCAAATCCAACTCACGGATTTCAAGAAAATGAAAAAATCATTGTAGATGATGGTGGCTTGTTTCTAAAAAACCATGAAGCATTTTGACCTGAAATTAAGTGGGGTTATTCATTTGACCCCATGCATCTACTGAAATAATTTCATGGAAAACAGGTACATGATTTAAGATATACTGTGAAAATATGGTGACTATGTGAAAGCGCAGTGCTCCAAGCTTATACTATCTTCGTCCATCATTTGACATGTTAAGGGTACTGGGATGGCATGTAATGACCCATTCAACATTTTAAACTTGTGAGAATGATCCTAGGCCAAATGTAAACCTTCAAACCCCAAACCTTCTTCTTGGAGCAAAAGCGCAACGCCTTCCTTGCCTCCTTTGTGCAGCAAACAATAATGACCACACACTGAGCTTCTGATGAGAATGATAAAGAGATGAGAGATCTTGGATGAATCTAACCACACAAATAAACTCGCATGATGATCAAGAGTAGAGTTGATGGTGATAATCACAATTTTGAATTTGGAAAATAAAAGTGTAGCACTTTGGCAAAAGCACAACACTTGTATTGCAGGTCATTATACCCTTGCTGATGTCATGGCCAGTCATGATTTGCCACATAAACTAACTCAAAACACCTATAATTATGTGGCCAAGATGAAAAAGCATGACAACACAATCTTTCTCATGATTACCTTGATGCAGCTTGACCACTATACCTATTTAACTTGACCCCTTATGATGCCCCTTTTAATGATGATCCCTCATGACATTACACTTTGAATTATGACAAATAAACCCCTCTAGAGCATATCACTCATGAAACCAACACTGATATTTACAAAACTGACCTCAAATGAATAGTGAGACAAAAATGGCTGAGATTCTTATAATATAGGACCTTAGCAATGTGAGCACTTTATTATGTATAAACAAATTTTTGTAGGTTTGATTGTATATGTTTATGATTAAATTAGGCCATAGATAAAACCTTTTTTAAAAGATTGATTAATTTTAGTGATAAATCTAATTGTTTAATTTAGTTTATGTTGTTTTCATCATTGCACATTCATTTACAATTTTATTATATTATGAAGAGTTAGTTTATTACATTAT
Source organism: Pinus taeda (assembly GCA_000404065.3). Taxonomy (NCBI): domain Eukaryota; kingdom Viridiplantae; phylum Streptophyta; class Pinopsida; order Pinales; family Pinaceae; genus Pinus; species Pinus taeda. The sequence continues at coordinate 10,265 of APFE030804294.1, forward strand.
TGCTAATAAAGGCTGAATAATATATGATTTGGATCTTTTCTGATTTGATATTATCAAAATTTAGTCATATATTTTTTTTTAATTCCAATTTTAGATTGTTAAATCATTGTTGTTAATACAAAAATGGTTTAAGAACTCAAAAACCAAAAACCCCTATTTCCATTTGAATTTGCAATTTTAACTACTAAAATATGGAACTATGTCCATCTAAAATAATTGGTATATATATATATATTATATATATATTATATATATTATATATATATATAACTTTTTCTTTTTTTTATTATTTTTGAATGGTTCCAAAATAATTCATTTCTTAAAATATTTAGATTATATCCTATTTATTATTTATTTTATTTTTCATAATTGGTTTAAGATATTCATTGTTTTAACCTAGTTCGAATTTTGGAAATTCTAAAATTCTAAATATTTGTTTTGATAATTTTGAATAAAAATTAATAATAAAAAATTTCTAAATTCACCTAAGTAGGAAAAAAATGTGTTTGTTTTGATTATTTTGAATAAAATTAGTAATAAAGGTTCTCAACTTACCTCGCCTAGAATCTAACATCTGTAATTTTTTTTATTACTAGAAAAAATTTTACGTCTAAAATGGTCTTCAAAACAAAAAAATAAAACTAAAATGAATTCTATAAGAACCAATATGATTGAAAATGGGCTTCAAAACAAAAAAATAAAACTAAAATGAATTCTATAAGATCCAATATGATTGAAGATGAACCAAGGGGATGATTCACCATTTTTGGAGTAAAAAAGTAAAATAATTAAAAAAATAAAAAAAAAAAACATAATTTTTTTTAACTCGTATTTTCAACTTATCTCCATACATTTTTACTCAAATTTCGAGCAGGAGCACTCATTGGTTGTAGAATTTAATTACTCATCCAAGGAGTACCAATGTTGCATACTTTTGATGGACCCTGCTACACAAAAAATGAAAAATATATGAAAAATGTGATTGCAATAATGTTTTTGTTAGGATATTCCTACACATAGGAAATAATTAAGTATAACTTGGTCTATTGTAGAGTTAGGTAACGTGTGTTTCTTTACTATGTACTTTTGTAACTTGCAATCCGATGGTTCATTCTCTCCTCTGTATTACCGACATTTGATCCATGGGTTAACAGCCGATTGGTCCATGATCTCTATTTAAAGCGCATGGAGGGTCATTTGTAGGGTGACCGTTCATGAAAGAAGGTTATGTAATTTTCTTTCTTTTATATTAATAAATTGCCTAAAGTGGCCATGTTGGCTTAGGCTGTGGACTGTTTCCCTCTTTGAGGGTTTTAACCACATCAAGAATATCGGTGTATTGATCTGTGATCTGTTTGTGAGCGGTGTCCTTTGATGTTCTATCTGAAGAACTTACCCTGTAAATTTCTTCATGGTATCAGATCTATTTGAGGGTCGTATTCATTGGTGATCCAAATCTGAAGCCGGTAAAAGTGCATGCGATTGTTGTTTCCTAGATCTATTCTTTCTGACTGCTTTCGGGCCGAGA
>APFE030804322.1:0-14375 GCA_000404065.3 Pinus taeda
TCGTTATTCTTAGGCTGCTACATATTCTCTTCTTCCACAAGAGTTGTAAAACTCTTTCTTAAATCTAGTTTACATCCTCCATTATCAATTTGATGTCCATTCTTTGCAATCTGCTCTTCGCTATTTCTGAATATAAATTCTTCTTCCTTTGCAATTCGTATGTGCAATCATTGGCTTTCTATTCTTTGCTCCAAGAAATTCAATTCTTCAAACAATTCAAAATTACTTGGAATTGTATCCATATCCTCCATGCTTAATTCCCTTGCTAGCCATTCCTTCAGAAAATTTTCCTCATTTTCACTCATGCTTCCTTCCTTTGACAAGAGGCTTCCCATCTGCATTAGCTTGTCCCCGAACATATCTTCATTTGAACTTTTCTCCTCCAGTATGAGACCTTCCATGGGAAAATATTCAAGAAACATTCTTCACTCTTCTTCATTTGTATGGAATGATGTCGAATTTATCAAAGTTTGTTTCTCCATTTCCTCTTCATTGGCACAATGTTTCTGGTTCATCATCCATGGAATAGTTGATGTTATCTCATCTTTTTCCAAATTGGAAATCAAAGATGGTGTTCCTTCAGTATTTCTTCTTACAACGTTTTCCATGGCACCTTCTAAATTAATCAACATATGTTCATAAGTTCATTCCATTGTAGCTACCTCTTCAAGAAGTTTCACTTCTTCTGTAGCCTGTAAAAATATATTAGTGAAACATTGATCACCATCTACCAAACCTGCAAACATAGACAAATTGTTAGATTCAAAAACGTAAGTCCCTTCTTCCTTCAAGGCTTCAATTGTATTTTCTTCCTCCTACAGATTGTTTAGGAATTCTTCTTCAATAGATTTGGCTTCTTTTACTGCAAAGAACACATCCTTTCAAGTTCATCTGCTTTGAGTTCATCCTTCAACCTGTTATACATCCTCTATCTTAACTCTTCTTGCAAAGAAGGCCATCTTACCTTCTTTTCTCTATTACCCAACGATAACATTCTTGCCTTGTGCTTTCCCACTCTGCAAACTACCGCTTGAACTTATCAAAATATTCCCTTAACTTAGCTAACTCTTTCTTCCTTTCTTCCTTACTCGTTTTACTAACATAGTTACCGATCGAACATGAACTATTAATTCGAAATGGGTACTCTAGCCCAAAACCCCCTAAAAAACATGAAAAAACAACCCAAAACCAAAAAGTGTTGATTCTACATCACCGCTTTTTTTCAGAGTAAATTTTCAATATTTTTTAAAAATAATAGTAAAAAACAATATAAGTCATTTTGTTTGGTGCAAAAAGCAACTTGAAATCGAAAAGTCTTGATGCTAGAATAATTTTATTATTATTTTATTTTATTTTTTTCGGGGTAAATTTTCAATATTTTTTTTTTAACTAAAATGGTTATGGTTTTTATTTATTTGAAAGTATCTTGGGTATTTGCTGGAGCGACCCACTATTACATTGCAGATTTCTAATTGTTGTTGATTATGATCAACTAGATTTTCAGGGCGCTTTCAGGGCATTTGTACAATGGTTTCATTGTTTACAATTAGAAATCATTTCATCAGAGAGCTGCCTTTATTTGCCATCTGATCAGCTTCACTGTGACTTTCTAAGAATACGATAAAACTTACATGTGTCAAAGTCTAGGAGAACTCTCTTCAATCTGTCCTGTATTTTGTTGAGATTGGCATTGCTAAACTGTTTTCCCAGCTTTAAGTTTTTTATTATTAATTCTGAATCTCTGAAAACTTGTAAGTCTTTGGCACCTTTGTCTCTTGCGATATGGCAAGCTTTGAGAAGCCCAAAAATCTCTGCTTGATTGTTAGATTTTTGGCCTAATCCCCAGTTGAAATAGTCTTTTGATGCCCCATCTGAAGAGTAAATGACCCCCCTGCACCAGCAGCTCCGGGATTACCTTTAGACGCTCCATCGAAGAAAATTGTGGTTAAGTTTTGTGACCGCCACCAAGATTGGAAATTATCCTCTTCGTCTCTTATGCGCCATTCCTGATTTGCCTTTTGAGGAGAGAGGAGCTGCTTGCGCGGGCATGGCTCTAGCGAGCCTAGCCATCTTTTTTCTTCAGGCAATAACAAGGGGTCTTCTTTGAAGTACTGTTGTTGGGCTGCTTCCAAGAGAAAGGATTTAGCTTAAACTTGCAACGGAGAGTGCCTCATTTCTTTGAAAATCAGCTGATTTCGAGCCAGCCACAGCTGCCAACAAACATATTTTGGGAGAGTTGTCCAAATTTTGTTCCAGAATGATTTGGAAGGGATGCACTGGGAATAGAGTCAGCTCCATGCGGCATAGAGTCTGCAACAGAGATTTGTGAAGGCAGAATAATCTGAAATTCATGTAAAATAATTCCCCATACCTCTTTTGCAAACTTGCACTCCAAGAAAAGGTGTTGGGCTGTTTTGAAATTGTTGCTGCATAACACACATCTGTGCGGCCCTGCTATATTCCTTTTTTCCAGGTTATCACCAGTCAGAATTTTATTATGGGCTAGAGTCCAGAAGAAGAAATTCACTTTTGGTAAAGCTAGGGGGTCCTAGACATTCTTCCAAAAGGTCGGAGCTTGTCTACTATTTCTTGAGGCCTGCAATGCTCTGTAACCTGCAACTATTGTGTAGACTCCGGACTGACCCCAACCCCATTTATCTTTCATGAATCTATGGACAGGGGCTACTTCCTCTAGCAGATCTTCTAGCAGGGTTTGTTGATGGGATAACTGGGCTAGGACTCCATGAAAATCCCATCCTGCCCAATCTCCACGATGATCCCAAATTGCAAGGTCGTATATGGTCTTGAATCCTGCTTGCTTCAGTCAGTCCCTGAGATCAGCTATGTCCTCATTATTCTTTAGCGGTTCTTTCCCCATAATACTATCAAGCCATAGGTGGGAGTGTTTTCCATTGCCAGGGATCCTGTAGACCTGTTTATTGAAGAACTTGCTGCTCCTGCAGCATAATTTCCACACCTGCATGTTGTTTACTATATTTGCATTCTGGATATTTTTAAGGGATTTGTTGGGTCTGTACTTAGCACGCAGCAAGACACTAACCGGATGGGAGGGCTCATGGATCAACTTCCACAAAATCTTTCCTCCCAACACTAGATTGACGAGAGTTGGGTCTCTGATTTGTAGCCCTCCTTCTGCCCTTGTTTTCTTCACCACGTCCCAGTTCACCAAATGAATTTTGTTTTCGTTACCCTTTCCTCCCTGCCACAAGAAGTCTCTTAGTAGTTTGGATATTTGCTTAGACACATTTCTTGGTGCTAGGAGAAACGCTGCCTGGTAGATTGGTAGCACCGACAACATGGCTTTTATTAGAATTAATTTGCCTCCCTTCGTCAGCTAGTAACCTCCTCACACTGCAATTTTTGTTTTAATTTTCGATATTATTTCGTACCAAAGCAATCTTTTGTTGGATCATGATATGATGGGAAGGCCCAGGTACTTGAATCTATCCCATGTTGCTTGAACTTTGAATCCAAGGAGAGTGGTTATGCCCGTGAGCTCCCTCTGATCTATATTCCAGCTGAAAACTTCGCTTTTGCTCTCATTTATTAATGCCCTTGAGGCTCTGCAATACCTTCTAAGCGCTGTGTCAATAGCTTTGGCAATTCTGATGGAGGCTCCGCCAAGGAGAAGAGAATCATCAGTAAATAGAGCATGGTTCAGGGCTTCAGTTCCATGGGAAGGTTTGAGACCCGGGATGTTGCCGTTTAGTCTTTCAGCAGTGAGTTTACGACTGAGGGAATCCACCATTATTATGTACAGGAATGGGGAGAGAGGGCATCCCTGCCTGATGCCTCTTTGACTTTGGAAGAAATTTGTGGGGTGACCATTGACTAAAGGGGAAATCCATGGTTTGTGATGCAAGCTTTAATAAGATTTACGAATTGGATTGAAAATCCAAATGAGAGAAGGACATTGCTGAGGAAAGAGTGATTCACTCTGTTGAAGGCATTTGCCATGTCTAATTTAATCAACATACCTTTTTCATTCCACTGCTTGCTTGAGTGGATGATCTCCTGTACTTGGATTACATTATCTAGAATATGCCTGCCTTCCACAAAACCACCTTGAGGAGAGGAGATTAGTCTTTTTAATAGCGGCTTGATCCGGTTTGCTAATAGTTTAGCCAAAATTTTATATGAAGCGTTACACAACGAAATGGGCCTGAATCTTGTGAATGTCTCCGGATTGGTGTCTTTGGGGATTAAAGCAAGGTATGTGGAGTTGGTTCCTCCACCTATCTTGGCTTTTTTCATGAACCAACCAATCATTTTGCAAAGATCAACTTTGATAATATGCCAACAAGCCTTGTAGAAATGGATTGTAAATCCATCAGGCCCAGGAACCTTGTCTGCGTCCATGGACCAGATAACATTTATGATTTCCTCCTCAGTGATTGGCCTGCAGAGAGTTGCATTTTCTTCAGAGCTGATGATAAAAGGGATGTTGGCGATGAAATCAGCGGCTTCCTCATTATTACTGTGAGACTCTTCTCTGTAAAGATTCCTAAAGTAGGTTTCAGCAGCTGCTTTGACTTGGTTAAAACCTTTGCAAACATTGCCCTCTACTATTTTGATTTCCGCTATGTGGTTCCTTGTCAATCTCGCTCTATATTGTCTGTGGAAGAAGGAGGTGTTTCGGTCTCCAGGCATCAACCACAAACTTCTAGATTTGAGTCTCCAATATTCTTCTTCCTTTCTGAAAGTTTGGTGTGTAGAGCGTTGGGCTTTTGTTTCTTTTTCCAGCAACTCTACTGTGATATCTTTGTTTTCCATCTCTATTTGCAAAATCTGCAATGAATGGACTGACTCCTTTGTTTTCTCGGTTGGAGAGGGGGTTGGTCTCTTTATCCATTTCTTCAAAGCCTGTTTTGTGGCTTTTAGTTTTTGTTCCCAGACATAGCTTGGGGATCCCATGAAAGTTTTAGCCCAAGCTACCTTCACTATCTTTGTAAAACCTTCCCTCTTGATCCATAGAGGGCTGAACCGGAATGGAATAGGCCCCAAATCTTCTTCATCTTCCAAGAGGAGCTGAATAGGCTTATGATCCGAAGCAAGTTTAGGCAGAATTTTAGTGATGATTATCTTTTTATTCATCATTATGGAGCTTTGTACCATGAATCAGTCTAAACGTGTTGATATGTGATCTGTTCCCACTCTGTTGTTGGACCAAGTGTATATGCCGCAGACAAGGTTGAAGTCCATTAGATCCCAGCACTGAAATAGCTCCTCCACCTCCTCTAACATGGGGTCTCTATTGCTTGACCCTCCCCTCTTCACTTTTGCTTTCATAATGATGTTGAGATCCCCTGCAATGATGATATTGTTGGGGGATGTCTGCTCTAAAAAGGCCGAGAGGGAGTTCCAACATTCTCGCTTTTCATAGTAAGAAACTAGGAAATAAAGGTTGAAAAGGGAAATAGAAAACTTACTTGCTTTGTGCATCAATTCCATAAAGATCCAGTGATGTGTTTCCTAATGATTTTTCAGATGAAAAAGGTCTTCGTTCCAGAGAGTTGTCATCCCTCCACAAGTTCCCCTTGAGCTGACAGCTTTGCCTGCTCTTTTATTCCACTTTGGATTGTTGATCTCTAGAAGGGCTTGGCCTTCTGTTTTGGTCTCTTGGAGCATGAGGATATCTGAGGGCTCTTCTTTCATAAGATCCTTAACTGCTTCTATTTTGGAGGGGTTCCCCAGTCCTCTACAGTTCCAAGAGACGAGATTCATTATTTACTTGAGGGAGTATTGAGGCCTCCCTTGGAAGGCCTTGGTCTGGTATTTCGCCCAATAGACATTTCTATGGTAGCTTGAATTCCTTGTATTTTGAGTCTTTTTGCCTCCTCCTCCCTCTTTTCTTTGCAGGATTTCCTTCCTACTTTTTTCGTTTGTCGCTCGTAGGTTTCATCTTCCAAGGAACCAGAGCTTTCAACTGGCTTTTTCCTTGTTATTTCTACATATGAGGGATTGGTGGGGCTGCCTTGGATGGCCTCGGTCTACATTGATTCCCCTTCCTCCTTGTTTGAAGGTGGAGTCTCCACTTGTTCTACATTCTCCTAGGGAAGGGTTACTTGATTGTTCTGAGCACTTTCTGTCCCTTTTGGATTTACTTCCGTTTCCTAGTTGGTTTTGGCACTGTTAGGGCCTCCGTCCATGTTAACTTTGCCTGTGACTTTTTTTGAGGTTGCATTCTTCTGGACTAGGGTCCATTGTTCCCAGTTATGTGTAGAAATTTTGAATAATTTAACACATATTCAATGGAGATTATCCTGATCATGTACTATTGCGGAAAACATACACAATACGTAAGCTCCTCTACGTTGATCATCAATATAGCAGCATCAATAACAATAAAACATCAAGAGCATTCACACATTAACACAGTATGTATCCCGGGGAAAGCATCTCGCTAAAAACCCCAACTATCTGTATATTAATGATTGAGTCATGTAACATTACACAGCATAATACTTCTCACAGTATCTCCACCTCTGTTACACACAATACAGCTCAGATCTGAATCAATCACTGGCTCAAATCTCCTCCGCTGCTTGCCTGCCTCCACTGCGCAATCCTGCAAGAGAATACTGATGAATGAATTATCCAAATTCATATTTCCCTTGGATATACCACGCAATCCTCATTTGCATACTCAATCCCTTGATTGTGCAAGATCTGGTGCACAACTATAGTCACAACTGATAGCAATCTGATTCTCTACCACCTGTCCCTGTTGAACTGAACATGCACTGACATGCAACTGAGTTAACTGATGTATTCATTAGTTGTATTATGAGTTAATAACTTGTGAATTAATTAATAACTAATTCACCCAACTCATCTCTAGTCTATTTTCCAGTTAGACTAAATACAACCAGTTTAACAAAGCTAAACTGAACACAACTCCATCAACTGCACCTCCAGTCCACTAAACTCAACTCACTTGAGTTCTAACTGAAGTCCTGCATGCAAATATTAGTCATCCCATAGGTAACCACGTATTTCCTTCTGGGATCTGCATGTACCACATCCGTAGCTCATCCTGAAGTGCTCCAAGAGAATAAGACAAACTTTATAGTCTAAATATTATTATGAGCTAATAATATTTGACTGTTCTATATTTAGACTGAGCAGTCACTCCGCTGTGATCTAAAAATATAAGTCCATCTATTTTTTCCAATTTGACCAATCATCCATAAACAACAACCTGCAATCCATAGACATGATCCATATGTCTAAAAATAGACTTGCGCCAAAAATAGCCTGTGGGACCACTTAGTGAAGGCGACTCTTTTCACTAAGCTCCATCATCTTGTTGCATTCTCAACAAGCATTTCTTGTTGCACACTTTTCAACAAGTACTTGGCATGGTGCTTAGAATGCCAGCAGATTAAAGCAGAGCACCAGCATACAGCAGGATTGTTACAACCATTACCTATCCCAGAATGGAAATGGGAGATCATTTCCATAGATTTTATCACTGGGTTACCTAAGACAAATAGAAACAACGATTCCATTATGGTGGTAGTAGACAAGTTGAGTAAAGATACACATTTTATACCTGTACAATCCACGTATAAAGCTGCACAGATTGCTCATATTTTTATGCAGAATGTGTTCAAGTTACATGGACTTCCAAAAACGATAATTTCCGATCGTGATGTGAAGTTCACATCAGCTTTTTGGAAAACACTATTTGCTGATTTAGGAACCCAGTTAAACTTCAGCACATCATACCACCCTCAAACTGATGGACAGGCAGAACGAGTGAACCAAGTGGTAGAGGACATGTTAAGGGCTTATGTCATGCAGCAACCTACACTGTGGGAAGAATATTTACATCTGGTGGAATTCGTCTATAACAATGGGTATCACACCTCGACACAAATGAGCCCATTTGAGGTTATGTATGGCCAAAAATGCCATACACCCTCTAGCTGGGGAGGGCCCGAAGATAGATTGAGTCTAGGACCTGAAATGCTTAAGGAAATGGAAGATTTGGTGAAAAGAGTGCGTGTTAATTTGAAGGCTGCTCAAGATAGACAGAAAAATTTTGCTAATCGAAAAAGAAGGTTCAAAGAGTACCAAGTTGGGGACCATGTTTATATCAGAATTCAGGCCAAAATAAGTACTTTATAGTGGAGTGGGTGTGCCAAATTGGCACCCCGATATTGTGGACCCTTCCAAGTCTTGGCAAGGATTGGACCAGTGGCTTACCAACTTGCCTTGCCAAGTCACATTCGGGTCCACAATGTTTTCCATGTTTCAGTACTAAAGAAATATGTCTATGACCCTAAGCATGTAATCCGATGGCAGGATATTTAGGTGGGAGTTATTGTTACAATAAAACTTGATAAAGAATTAGTTCTTAAGGAAAACTAACTTAATAAATTCTGCAATGCAGGTGGAACCGGAAGGAGAGGTTCTGGTCGAACCACTGAGCATCCTCGACCGGAGAGAAGTGCAGCTGTGGAAACGAGTTATTACCCAAGTTAAGATACAGTGGCGACATTTTGGATCTGAGGAGGCCACTTGGGAAGATGAAGAATTAATGAAAAGAACTTATCCAGTTCTGTTCGTGGCTGAAAGACACCGAGATGGTGTCCAATCTCACGGGGAGGAGATGTAATGATCGGATAATTTATGTGAATAAATCTTCTGTTGTTACCATTGTAGGTAAAATATGGAACAAAGATTATTGTTTTTCTTGAAAATGATTAGAATATTATTAATTCAAAAGTTGAATATGAATTGAGTAATTAGATATAGTAACTTTCTATGAGGAAGTTATTCTCTTTTCTTGCCAGATTAAAAAGAAACAGTTGCCAGCAAGTAAGGGGAAAAACCTAACTGCTTTTCCTCTTCCCATAGAAAAAAGGGAAAAGGAAAAGACCCGGGTTGTTAAGGAACAGACGGGAGAAAAGAAAGGCACTGAAGGAGAAAAGAGAGTGCTAAGTCTGGTGAGGAACAGATAGCACAGGCACAAGTGGTGCATTATATTTGCCGAAGGCAGTGGTCTGGCAAATGAGCTTGGGGGGAGATTCAGTCTGGTTGACTAATCTCGTGGTTGGGAGGAGAACAAGAAAAAAATCATTTCTCTCCATTCTGGAGAAGCACATAAGACTATAAGCGTGGTAGTACAGGTAAGTACAACTACAATTTTCATATTCTGAGGCACTTCCATGTTCTTTTGAGATATTATCTAGGATATAAGTTAAGAAGCAGAGTATTTTGACAAATAGTTCCGGCATGTCAAAAAGGGAACAATTATATGCTGCCCGGAATGAAGAAAATAGATTAGATACAACTGAATTAATCATTAAATTAAATCTGAGTGGAGGACTGTATGGATTAGGTTGGTTTCGACATTAGTTCAAATTCCGAAACCCCTTAGAAATCCGCACCAAACATTGAAGGAAAATACATGTTAAAGAAAGAAGAAAGGAGCCATTAAATTCATAACAGTAACGAAATAAATAAATAAAGAAAATGATAGCAGACGAACGAAGCAATACAATAATAAATCATTACAAGATTTGGTGGGACCTGTGTGTGTGAATGATTCTCCACACAGTAATCGAACCAACTGAGGTATTACACAGTGAAATAAGTACTACTCTTTCTTCTCCGCAAAAGTGAAAAGACAGCGTATCTACACACAGTGTTAAATAATCCATAGCAACCAATAAGTCTATTTATAAACCCTGGTAAAAGGGTCAAGATTTACTCAATGTAAAAACAACAGAAGCTATGGGGTTTGTAGACATTTAGGAAAAACTTCGAAAAGGTCCCGGACAAACAATATATGGAAAACATGTAAATACCAGAGTTAAATTGTCTGTAAAAGAGAAATTCGCGAACAAGTAGACTATATATATATTCTATAGCGAAATCAAAGAAGCTACAATACCAACATTTATTAAATGAATCAATCTAATGAGACCATTAACATATGAATAGAAACGATAAAATGTAGCCTCTGTTCCCGAGCGCCGAGCCATTAAGGGTAGCAACCGGACAATATACGCATAAGTAACAGCAGATCGAACAAGAATATACATTCAAGTTTCAGAGAATAACTATGCAATAATTAATAGATAAAATTCTAAGCATTGTAATGGCAATTCAAATATATCCGACTTCCAGTGCAAATCATGCATTAAATAATGGATAAACAACCCTTGCCGGGACTTAACAAAGTTGTTAAGGTAAACTGAAAACTCAGAGTTTATACATAAAAGGAGGAACTCAGAAACCATATATCCGCTCGGAACTGAGCTATATACTGTATTAAACCACCAAATAGACAAATACTCATACATATATTAAAATGTTTTAAAAAAGGCGCAACCGGGCTGAGTAAAAAACGCAGCAGTTCGCCAAGTAAATTTTTTGTACAAGTACCAAAGAGAAATCTATTAACCAGGAGCTTAAACCTCAAGTTAAATACAAACTAACGTATAACAATAGAAGATTAGGAGTCCTGCTCAAGGCGCGAATGCATCGCAACAGCCCTTGAGGACTCATAAGGGCAGAATCATGGCATCGAACTATGGATGGCTTCCTTAGCCAAGAAGAACCATAATGATTCATGCTTTCCAACAGAAAACGGTAAGAACCACCTGACAAGAAAGAATAGAAAATTAAAGCTCGCTTTCGGCACCGTCTTATTCATTTAGATTATATGCTAGGGGTCACAGTGCTTACCTGTGGAATAGTTCCTTTGGAGTGATGGTACTATAATCTCCTGCCGCTGCATAGATCATCGAACCCTGATTAAAAAACCAATATGGATGAGAAAACAATTCCGGAAGCAGATTTAATAGAACAATGTAAATTCTTTTACCAACTATAGTGAAACAAAAATGGGATTACCTGAGTAAATGAGCTGGGTTCAGGGCGGAACGCCGGGAATCTGCATCGCCTTCAGGCACTAAATGCATACCCAAACCTTAATACCGACACCTGTGGCAGACTTCTGAGGACGGATAGCCATATCCGATTGCAGGAATGCAGAGCCTCGACACACAACCCTCCCTCTAACAAATAAACTTCATAAACCCTAAATTCTGCCTGTATAGCTGGCAAGCGAACCATCACCGTTCGATGGAGGGTTTGAATCACCACCGTTAATCAAATCAGTAATCCCGAGGAGATCGAGTCCTTGCCTGCAGCATTAAATCCTCCTACCTACTTCCGAGATCAATATCCGGATCGTAGGTGGAATGTTTCGAGGCAGGTCCACTTGTCCTCTTCTCAGTTAATTAGCATTAAAATACAGGATCCGTTAGGAGTACGTTGGCAGCGTAATCGTGCTGTAGACCATTGAGTCATACGCCGAGGGTGGCGAGTGTTTCAAAAAGGTAATGTATATATTAATTCTGCCATGGTCCATGGTTTAATAAGTATATTATCATATATATTCATTAAATTCCGCTATGAGCAGTGGGTTCAACAAATGTACCCATTCACAATATGTGAAATCAATAATAAAAAATTTTAACCGGTGTTATATTTATTTACTTTGGATTATTGGTTGTGAGAGCAAGTGGGTATGCTATGTGTGCGTTAAACACATGCACAAAGTAATCTTATTTTTGAATAAAATTACAAGCTTTTTCTTCAGGAAAAAGTATAAGTGTGGTAGGGATTTAACCTATATAGAATATCTACAAAAAAAAAAATTAATAGTACTTAGGATAGAAGCTTGAGATTTATCTCAAAGATAGTTATTCCCTTTTTTCTTTTCAAAAAAATTTGTACCTTTCAAAATTTGTTATTGTTTTTTGAGCATGGGTTATCAACAACCCATGGTGTTGTAACAAAACCTATTTATATGTTAATAATTTCCATGATAAAATGGGGATGTATCTCTATAGTTAAGAAGTTTGTCACATATTTTTTAAAGGTATATATATGTTTATTTTTATGGTTTTTTTAATATATGAAATGTGAGATATATGTAACTGATATTTATTAGAGATTGATGCATACCAACATTTACCAACCACTTAATTTATATGAATAAACTAATTATTAGATATTTGTATGTCTTATTCTTTTAAAAAAGAATAATATATCATAAATAAATATAAATTTACTTTAATTATTTATTTGTAATTTTACTAAAAAAATAAATATATATATTTTTAAAAATTAAAATACTTAAAAGAGAGAGTCATTGATGTTGTTGTGGTATTAGAATTATAGTTTCCCCTCAATAAATTTATAATACAAATGTCATTTCATTATGTCATTTTATTGGCAATGGTTTAATTTGTTAGTTTTGGCCTATCTCTAGAAATTCTCATATTAGAAGAAATGAAAAATGGGGTGTTAAAAGATATGGAAAAATATGTGTTTTTGGAAAGTAGTTTTGTCGGAAGTGAATAATGGATAAATTTTTGACATTAGAGTTACTAGTATTTATGGATCATTTTAAATTATAGTTATTTAAAATAATATTTAATAAATAAATAATTTATAATAGCATTATATTGAGTAATATATATTTAAATAAATTCGTAGATTCATATATATATATTAAATATTGGAAAATCCCTAATTAGATAGCACTTTATTACATGCGAAATTACGGAATCAATTTTCGTCGATTGCAAAATCAATTCCATATTAAAATGAACCTTTTAATATTGCTAACTTTTTAATTAAAATTGAGCTTTTTAATTTGTAAATTCTTTTATTATTTAATTTTATTTGATATATTAAAATATTTAACTAGATAAATTTAAATTTTATAAAACATATTTAAATTAGTTAACGTTCTTCATAAATCTTAGTTTAAATCTATTGTCTCTTTAACACGTTAAGGAATGAATGATTAATATTATTATTAATTATTTACTTCAAGTATGGTTTTATATTTTTATGATCAAGTTAATTTTAGTTAATGGAATTCACTATTTTATTGATGTGAAAAATAAAAATTAAGTTTTTTCGCCCATTGCAAACAAATTATGAAATGTAGTTTCATTCAGATACATTGTACATTTCTTATGGTATGTGTTAATATTGTTTTTTAAAATGGTAATAAAAGAATTTTAAGAAATTTTGTTATTGTTTGAATTATGTTTTTCATAGTAATAATAGATTAAATACCATTAAAACCTTAAAATTTTGAAATTTGACAATTATAATTTAAATTTACAAAAATCTTAACCAAATTTAATAAAAAATTCTTATAGTTTTCTGGAGAAAAAAAATCTAATTAAACTACAACTAATTATTATTATATTGTTTATATCATTATATTATTGAAAAAATATTGGCCATTCACTCAACACTGGAAAATAAGTGAAAATTAATTGAAAAATAGATAATATCTGCTAATAACATTATTAGTGATGGAAGAGACAGAAAATAAATTTAAACAAGACCTTGAAAATAACATTGATAGTAATTGAAAATATAGAAAATAACGTGAAAAGTGATACTGAAAATAACGTTCATCTTAATGGAATGGATTGAAAAAAAAGGTTCGGAGAGATATATCAACCACCATTACTTGAGCGGTTGGTCGTACCAGATTTGCCCAGACATAAATTCCGTGAGTTTTTAATTTATTTTATTTGAGTCGTTATTTTTATTTTTATTATGATTTCCTAAAATTAAAATATTAAGTTATTAAAGGTATATAATTTAAATGTTTTAAAATGCTGAATTGAATTCATTTTTATATTAAAATTACAATATATTTTTTAAAAGAAATATAATTATTTAGGTAAAATATTGGATTAAGATTAAATGTTTATGGAAATTTGGATAAAATGGGTGTTTTGTTAAGATTTTTTTATATAACATTATTGGTTTAATTTCTTGCCTTATTGAATTGATATATTGAATATGGTGAATATATAAACTTGAAAAAAATATTAAATTAAATAATTTCATTTCGAGAGAGATTTTGGAATATACTTAAAATTTGGTTGTTAAAAAAGAAACCATCTAATTGACTTTGTTCTGCTTTATATATTCCGAAACCTTCGTTTTCGTTCATATATTTCGAAATCCTTAATCAAGTTGCAAGGGATTGATCCAGGATAAAGATTTTTTCTGAAATTAAATTTTATTTTATATTCCTTTTAAAAAGATTTAAGATGTGGTGCTCAGTGCTTCACCAACTATAGGAATTGATTGAAGTGTAAGGATTTTTCTTGGAAGTTTAATTTTCTATTAAAATAAAATTAAGATGTGGTGCTCAGCGTTTCTTGACCAACCATAGAAGGGGGAAAATCAAGCTGCGTGGAAGAAGAAAACCCACCTACGTCTCTGTTCTGTAAATCTCAACGCAGGGATTTGTGTTTCCATGGAGCTGTTCATTTCTGTCTCCTCTGGTCTGT
>APFE030804322.1:14395-27198 GCA_000404065.3 Pinus taeda
TACTTAAAAGAGAGAGTCATTGATCTTGTTGTGGTATTAGAATTATAGTTTCCCCTCAATAAATTTATAATACAAATGTCATTTCATTATGTCATTTTATTGGCAATGGTTTAATTTGTTAGTTTTGGCCTATCTCTAGAAATTCTCATATTAGAAGATATGAAAAATGGGGTGTTAAAAGATATGGAAAAATATGTGTTTTTGGAAAGTAGTTTTGTTGGAAGTGAATAATGGATAAATTTTTGACATTAGAGATATTTGGGTATTTTTGGATATTTTAAATTATATATTTAAAAATAATATCTTAATAAAATAATTTATTAATTAGCATTATATTTGAGTTATATATATTTTAAATAAATGTAGATT
The DNA here is from genome assembly GCA_000404065.3 of Pinus taeda. Lineage (NCBI taxonomy): Eukaryota > Viridiplantae > Streptophyta > Pinopsida > Pinales > Pinaceae > Pinus > Pinus taeda. The sequence goes on from APFE030804322.1 coordinate 14,765, forward strand.
CATATATATATTTATTTAAAATATTGGAAAATCCCTAATTAGATAGCACTTTATTAATGCGAAATTACGGAATCAATTTTCGTCGATGCAAAATCAATCATATTAAATTGAACCCTTTTTAATATGCCAATTTTTTATTAAAATTATCTTTTTAATTTGTAAATCTTTTGTTATTTAATTTTATTTGATATATTAAAAAATTCTTATAGTTTCTGGAGAATTACTACAACTAATTTAAATTAGTTAACGTTCTTCATAAATCTTAGTTTAAATCTATTGTCTCTTTAACACGTTAAGGAATGAATGATTAATATTATTATTAATTATTTACTTCAAGTATGGTTTTATATTTTTATGATCAAGTTAATTTTAGTTAATGGAATTCACTATTTTATTGATGTGAAAAATAAAAATTAAGTTTTTTCCAACATTGCAAACAAATTATGAAATGTAGATTCATTCAGATACATTGTACATTTCTTATGGTATGTGTTAATATTGTTTTTTAAAATGGTAATAAAAGAATTTTAAGAAATTTTGTTATTGTTTGAATTATGTTTTTCATAGTAATAATAGATTAAATACCATTAAAACCTTAAAATTTTGAAATTTGACAATTATAATTTAAATTTACAAAAATCTTAACCAAATTTAATAAAAAATTCTTATAGTTTTCTGGAGAAAAAAAATCTAATTAAACTACAACTAATTATTATTATATTGTTTATATCATTATATTATTGAAAAAATATTGGCCATTCACTCAACACTGGAAAATAAGTGAAAATTAATTGAAAAATAGATAATATCTGCTAATAACATTATTAGTGATGGAAGAGACAGAAAATAAATTTAAACAAGACCTTGAAAATAACATTGATAGTAATTGAAAATATAGAAAATAACGTGAAAAGTGATACTGAAAATAACGTTCATCTTAATGGAATGGATTGAAAAAAAAGGTTCGGAGAGATATATCAACCACCATTACTTGAGCGGTTGGTCGTACCAGATTTGCCCAGACATAAATTCCGTGAGTTTTTAATTTATTTTATTTGAGTCGTTATTTTTATTTTTATTATGATTTCCTAAAATTAAAATATTAAGTTATTAAAGGTATATAATTTAAATGTTTTAAAATGCTGAATTGAATTCATTTTTATATTAAAATTACAATATATTTTTTAAAAGAAATATAATTATTTAGGTAAAATATTGGATTAAATGTTTATGGAAATTTGGATAAAATGGGTGTTTTGTTAAGATTTTTTTTATATAACATTATTGGTTTAATTTCTTGCCTTATTGAATTGATATATTGAATATGGTAAATATATAATCTTGAAAAAAATATTAAATTAAATAATTTCATTTCGAGAGAGATTTTGGAATATACTTAAAATTTGCTTGTTACAAAAGAAACTATCTGATTGACTTTGTTCTGGTTGATATATTCCGAAACCTTCGTTTTCGTTCATATATTTCGAAATCCTTAATCAAGTTGCAAGGGATTGATTCAGGATAAAGGTTTTTTTCTGAAATTAAATTTTATTTTATATTCCTTTTAAAAAAATTTAAGATGTGGTGCTCAGTGCTTCACCAACTATAGGAATTGATTGAAGTGTAAGGATTTTTCTTGGAAGTTTAATTTTCTATTAAAGGAAAATTAAGATGTGGTGCTCAGCGTTTCTTGACCAACCATAGAAGGGGAAAAATCAAGCTGCGTGGAGAAGAAAACCCACCTACGTCTCTGTTCTGTAAATCTCAGCGCAGGGATTTGTGTTTCCATGGAGCTGTTCATTTCTGTCTCCTCTGGTTTGTACTCGTCTTCACTTCTTACAATTGGGTCTTAAGTTTAAGTCTCCCCGGATTCTATGAAAGTAGCATTTACGAGCTACTTCTACCAGCCTCTGACTGTAAATCAGCTATGCGTTATGTAGAATCTGAGAAACCCTACTGGTATAAAATGGGTGCCTTTGCAGTAATAACCTTTGCAGTTATTACGTCCATTTTTCTGGGGACAACTGTTGCTGGCGATGAGATTGATTTTATTTCTTTTGAAATCGATAGTAAATTCTTTATGCATAACGCCACAATAGCACCCGATCCCCAAGCCTTGGAGCTGACGCCCGACACAAGCAATCCGCAGTTCTTCATATCAAATAAATCCGCAAGCGCCTTATTTCGTACAAAGTTCAGAGTGTACGGACGAAATAAGACTGCATCTTTCCATACCTCATTCGTTTTCAATATTAGACTTATGAATGGAAGCGGCGGCGAAGGTCTGGCTTTTGTAATAACTTCCAATGAGTATATGCCTATTAATAGCTACGGCCCATGGTTGGGACTCTTCAACGCCTCCACTAATGGCAGTAGAACTAGTAAGGTGTTAGCAGTGGAGTTCGATACAAGCAAAAGCCCAGAGACTAACGATCCCGATGGCAACCATGTAGGTATCAATGTTAATGGCATAAATTCTATAAGTTTGAAGTCTCTGGACGAGAAGCAGATTAATTTGAAGGGCCATTACGACATCCAGGCGTGGATTCAGTACGATGGCAATACGAAGAAGCTGGACGTATACGTGGCAAACAAGTCTGATCCGATGCCATCGCAGCCCCAGGTGACGTCTATCATCCATCTCTCTGACATCCTCGACAAGAAGGCTTATTTCGGCTTTTCCGCGTCAACGGGTGTGGCAACAGAGCTCAACTGCGTGAAATCATGGAATTTCACAATTGAACGGCTGAGCTGGCCAGACAAGGCATTAACTATTGCTCTTTCGGTCTGCCTTCCTGTCGCAGCAATTGTCGCCGCTGGAGGGATTATAGTGCTCCTCAAGTACCGTAAGGCTAAGGCAGACGAGGAGAGCAAGTTACTCGACGAGTTAGATAAAATTCCAGGCAGGCTGAAGGAATTCAAATACAAAGACCTGAAAATCGCCACCAATAACTTCAGCCCCGCAGCTTTTCTTGGAAGAGGTGGCTTCGGAACCGTTTACAAAGGAGTTCTGCCAAAGGGCAAAAATACGGTTGCAGTAAAACGCGTGACAAAGGATTCTAGGCGAGGTAAAGAGGAATTTATCTCAGAAATCAGCGTCATCAACCGCCTCCGCCATAAAAATCTGGTGCCGCTGCTGGGGTGGTGCCACAAGAATGGGGAGCTGATTATGGTTTATGAATACATGCCCAACGGTAGCCTGGATAAACATATTTTTAATGATGATGCTGCAGGCGGATTTCTGAACTGGGAGCGGAGATACAATATTGTCTCCGGCGTCGCCTCGGCTCTGCTGTATCTCCACGAGGAATGCGAGCAGCAGGTAATCCACCGGGACGTCAAAGCCAGCAACATCATGCTCGATTCCGAATACAAGGCCCGTCTCGGCGACTTCGGTCTCGCGCGTCTGATTGAACTCGACCGGAGATCCTTCACAACCACTGCTGTAGCGGGAACTCTAGGCTACATCGCACCAGAGTGCTTTCACACAGGGCGCGCCACGGCAGAATCCGATGTGTTTAGTTTTGGCGCCCTCACCCTTGAGGTCTCCTGCGGAAGGCCTCCCAAATCCAGCACCCCAGAACAGCCAGATCTGGTCGGTCAGGTGTGGAAGCTGTATCGTGAGAACAAACTCTTGGAAGCGGCTGACAGTCGTCCGGCTACGCTTGGAAGCGGAAGCATTAACGAGGAGGACATCAAACGTTTGCTGGTGTTGGGACTGGCGTGCTCCCATCCGAATCCGGAGGTCCGTCCAAGCATGAGGGAGGTTACGCAGATACTGGCTCGGACTATGCCTCCACCGTTGGTACCTTTATTCAGGCCGTCGTTCGTCTGGTCCCACTACAACAGTCTCGGAAGCAGTTTCACCACCAGCTCACTAACTAGCAGCGGCAGTGTACCGGCCTCCGTGAATACTTGAAAACCGTTGTCCCATCTAATGGAAACGGAACCCGGAGGTAATGTGCGGATTCCTCGCTGTAGAATATTCACTGATATTCATTAGCGTTGGAGCAACCTTTAAACCGATGCTTTATTCTGTAAGGCTTTTTATTGTTTGTTCATAAGATGTTATAGGCTTAATTTCGGTCAGATTACAGAGGGAAAAAAGAGTGCCCAGCTATTTTTGAATCGAACATGGTGTACGAATTGCTGATAAAATCCTAGCGTCTTTGGCTTTTGTATATTATGAAGCGTATGGTCTTTCAGTTTAACTGTTTTTATCTTTTCTTCTGGACAACAAGGTGAAGAAAAGACTTGATTTTATGAAGCAGCCATAGGGTTTTGGGCTTTGGCTTTTGTATATAACTAAGCGTTTTTATCTTTTCTTCTTGACAACAAGGTGAAAGAAAAGACTTGGTTTTATGAAGTAGCCATGGTGTTTTGGCTTTTGTATATAACAAAGGATGGTTGTGAGCTCTTTTTAGCATGTTATTTCTGGTTATATGTATTTTTATTGATGGTGTAGTTTAATTATTTGTTTTAGCATGTTATTTGTGGTTATATGTATGTTATTCAGGTGTAGTTTGTTTAATTAAGTGATGTTTTGGATTATTTTAAAAATGTGTGAAAATATTTTTTTGTTTTAATTTTATTTTATTTCTGATTTTTTTTTATTGGGAATGAAGCGTAAGAAATTTTGGTTATATAATAAATTCATGTTTCTAAAATATAGTTTTGAATTCAAAAATGGATTATTGTTTTGAATTTTTTTGGGATCATTAAGATTAAGTAGATTACCTAAAGTTGCCATTTCAAGAAATTTTTACAAACATGTGGGTAAAAAGATAAAAACTTTAGCCTAGCAAGGTACTAATCTCTAAATGTAATAGATTACATTTACTAAATGAAATGACTCAATGGCCTTCATTGGGTAATGGCATATTCTTGTTTAATGACTCAATGATCTTTACTAGGCAATGCTATATTCTTGTTTATTTGAATGTCTTTATGATTATGAATAAACTATTTCCTCTCTCATTAAATATAATTCTCCAGGGATTGTGTAAATTGTAACATTCACTTTGTGTAGAACATGGAAAGTCAAAAAATAATTTCGTCTCTCATTATCTGTATTTGTGTGGTGAAAACATAATTTTCAGGATTGTGTAAATTGTAATATTCATTTGCGTAGAAGATGAAAATCCACAAATACACCTGAAAAAGTTATGAGAAGTCTAAAAGACCACTTAGAATATCGAACCAATGGTCATTAAAATTGTATTTATATCATTTAATAATATTGTATCTCAGATTGTTCTATATGTTGCATTATATACCTGAGTTCTAACAGTGACATCAGAGCACAATTTTTCTTGAGAAATCCAATCCATTCAAATTGTGAGGCATGGGTTTTGTGGCCTTAGTCAAGTTAGGGCTACTCACGTATTACGGAGTGTATTTTTCTTTCAGACCCATTCACTCTTGACAGAGACCATTCAGAACCTGTTGTTGATGATGTTGAAGCCTTGTTGTTGTTGTTGGCAGTATATATCTTGGGGATATCGTGCAGATCCTCCAGAGACACAGAGACAAAAGGGCAGCCTCATACCAATCATTTTGAGCTTGACACATTATTTTTCATGTTGATTGAATGACGGCCACAGTCCCTGATTTCGATTTACGAGTGCAGTGATGGGAATCTTTTCCGGTGACAAGAAATACTTTTTTCAAAAGGAAAAAGTAAGATTGTATTATATTGAGATAATATAAAAATAAAATCAAAACTAGATGAGATGTCCATCCAGAAAGGAAGCGATTGAGCTGACACAACAGCTAACAGATACAAGTCTTTTTATATAGCACATGAGAAATGACCAGAAGTCCTTGGCGCTTCAAAGAATTTAAGAATTAATTATTAAAGTTGCAGATGGGTTCAGGTTGGTGGTTTGCGGAGGACTTTCTCTGTTTGTCTGAATAAGCTTGGGACATCAATGGTTGTATGAGTCGCTTTTTTATTTTGTTTAAATCTACAGATAAATTTTCCATTCTCATCATTAAACACCTTTTGGATTAACTTCATAAAAGATAACATTTCACTAAACTTATCTATATAATAAATATCACGAAATTTGGGTAAATGCAATAAACATTCATAAGATTTTCTAGATTTCCTTTCACACAAACAAAGAAAATTATGATTTTTTCGTGATACGTTTTGAGATTTGTAGCTTTTATAATGATCTTTTGATCACCTTCCATGATGAATCTTATTGTTCAATTATTGATCACGTTCTTTTGGCATGGTAGTCATTGTTCATTGAGCAAATTTCTGTAAAAACTAAATATATCTACTAATTCTTTATCATTACGTAATAATGGATTTTTTAGTTGTTGAATAATATGGGTTTATTGGACTCCCTTCGGTGTCATAAAAAGCTATCGTTACAATGAGGATGAAATGCAATTACAATTTGATTATTCAATCGTCGTGGAGAAGGATGAAAACATGTCTTTCTAATGTGGTATTAGAGTGATTTCAATTTTTGTTAATGTAAAAACAAGAGTGTTTTACTAGCAATTAAAAATTGTTTTGTATCAGAGTGAGTTCAACTTTTGTTAATGTAAAAACAAGAGTGTTTTACTAGCAATTAAAAATTGTTTTGAAGGCAGAATTTTGAAGCTTATTTACTATGAGGTAGAAAGTTTTTTTTTTTACACTTAGAAATGGAAACATCAAGCACAAGTTTGATTAATCCTCAGATATCTCAGTTTAATGACAAAAATTATGATTATTGGGCTATTACAATGAAGGCTTTGTTTTCTTCTCAATACATTTGGGATTTGATGGAGAATGGTTTTCAAGAACCAACATATGCAACAACATACAATGTCTTTCTCAAGCAAAAAGAGATTTGTTGAGGGACAATAGGAAGAAGGATGCAGAAGCCCTCTTCTACATTTTTCAAGCATTTCATAAAAGTATTTTCCCAAGGGTTGTAGCAGAAAAGAAGTCCAAGCAAGCATGGTACACCCTCCAGACAACCTGCCAAGGCATGGAAAAAGTAAAGACAACAAAGCTACAAATTCTAAGGAGAGATTTTGAAACATTTTCTATGAAAGAGTCTAAGAGTGTAGACTCATTTTTTACACATGTAATTGGGTTGGTTACTCAAATCAGGTCTCATGGTGAGACACTTGAGGAAAGGAGAATAGTTGAGAAAGTTTTGAGAATTTTTCCTGCAAGGTTTGATGCCATTGTTGTGGCCATAGAAGAGACAAATGATCTCTCACAGTTCTCAGTGGATGAACTTCATGCATCACTGGTTTCTCATGAATATAGACTGAACAGAGCAACACGCTCCTTGTTGGAGCATGCCTTCAAAACACACGTTTCATTTGGTCAAGGACGAGGAAGAAGAAGATCATATGCTAGCGAAAGATGAAGAATCCCACACAGAGGTGGAAGAAGCAACCCTTCAAGCTCAAGTGGAAGGGGCAGAAATCAAAATCCAAGTCAAGGCCCAAGCCAAAATCAAGCACAAGGTTAGAGGTATGATAAATCTCAAGTCCAATGTCATTACTGTAAGAAGTATGGTCATTATGCAAATGAATGTAGAAAGAAGCAATATGACGTTAGTCGAAATCGAATTTTAAATTTCACAAAAGAAAATCAAAACCATGATAACATTTGTTTAGCTTGTAATGTAGCACAAGAAAAGCAAAGTGATGTATGTTATCTAGATTGAGGGTGTAGCAACCACATGTCAGGGAAAATAGAAATGTTTTCCAATCTAGATGAAAGTGTGAAATCCGAGGTGATTTTAGGGACTGATAGGAAAGTCTCAGCCATGGGAAAAGGAAGAGTTAATATCCTAACAAACAAGGGGGAGAACAAGTACATCTCAGATGTTTATTTTGTCCCTGGTTTGAAACATAACCTTATAAGTATTGGACAACTCATGCACAAGGGCTACAATGTCTTTTCAAGACTGATGAGGCACAATTTTCAATAGGCCTCAAAGGAGACCACTGATTACAAAAGTTCATATAAAAAACAATAGAATGTTTCCCATAAAGATAAGATCATATTTGAAAAAAGAAGGTGCACAAGAACAATTATCAATGAACTCACAAGAGGATGGAAGAAAAGATGCAGTTGTCACACAAGTAAACCTTCAAGCAAAGGTCAAAGATGAAATTTACTTATGGCATTTGAGATTTGGTCATCTCAACTTTGGAGGTTTGAATTTGCTGCATAGGAAAGGCATGGTGAAGGAGTTGTCTCATAGAAAAATCAGATAGCCTATGTGAAGGATGCATTTTGGGCAAATAACATAGAGAGACATTTACAACAGGAAAGTTAGTAAGGGAAAATGCACCATTGGAGATTGTTCATTCAGATTTATGTGGATTAATGAAAAGACCATCAATTGGTGGCAACCATTATTTATTAACCTTCGTATTTGACTACACAAGGAAGACATGGGTCTATCTCCTAAAACATAAAAGTAAGCGTTTGAGCGCTTTCTCCAATACAAGGCTCTTGTTGAGAAACAAAGTGGACACTAGATCAAAGTCTTAAGGACTGACAGAGGTGGCGAATACATATCAAATGACTTCCTTCGATTTTGCAGGGAGCATGGAATTCACAACCAATTTACAACAAGGTACACACCTCAGGAAAATGGTGTATCGGAAAGGAAGAATAGGGCCATTATGGAAATGATAATGAGTATATTGAAGAAAAAGCATTTGCCAAATGATTATTGGGTTGAAGTTGTCACTTGTGCAACGTATATCATGAATAAATGTCCAACCAAAAGCATCCAAAACGTAGTTCCTGAAGAGGCATGGAGTGGAAGAAAAAATAGTGTCACTCACTGATCTAGGTGGATCTCGAGACACCAAGGGGATGGATAAGGTTTGAAATTCAAAATGGCAGAAAGGAAAAGTTGTTGGCATTAGTTAAGAGGGCTCGTCTTCCTGATTGCGGTGGCGTGAACGGTTTGTCAATCCAAGGTTTGTTTGCAAAAGATAGAGCTCTTCAAAGATTGGTATGGTAGAGGAAAAGTGAGGCCACAGTGTGCCACATGGCATCCCAATCAGCACATGGGACCCACATGGCAGTGCATCAAACACTAATACATGGCAGCCCTTTATTAACCTCCTAGACCTACACAAGAGACATTTTGATTATAACTGCTAACTATATCAAAAAAAAATATACCATAATCAAAACCATATCATAATATGGTAAAAGTTATAACCATAAATCAAAATATGGGAAAACAATAAATATATATATATATAAATATATATTTATATATATAAAGCCAATGTAACCCATACGTGACATATATTATATAAAAATAAATTAGGTTGGTTATAACAACAAACTTATAACATATACCATATTAAAAAAGGTTATATATGAACCATGTTAAACCAACCAACCCACGTGGCACACTCCAAACAAAAGTGAACATAAGGTTGTATCCACTCCGAACGAAAACGTATGTTCCAAGCAAAGGTTATTTCAGCGTGTAAATATGGTGGTTGTCAGTTATGGCACATGCCATAAACACTCCAACGAAGTTCAATGCATGCACAAACAGTGCAAAGGTTAATGTAATGGTCCAAAGGTCAATAACAAATAACGAAGCTTCCATAAAATTTCAACTACGAAGTTTCATATGCCATCAAACTACAACGTACAGCAGGTTCCACGGATTTTGGGGATGGGTGAGTGTACGGGCCCACTCCCCAATCAACCGTTAAAAAATATATATTTATATTTAATATATATATATTCTGGAATGCAGTTTTTAATTATGGTATGTTAATATGGCTGGGGTAAAATAAACATAATCCTCTTCATGAAAATCCCGCTTGGTTTATTAATTTCATTTTTTTACCATTTCATGGGAGAGGGATGAATGGGCATGGATTTTGAGGAAGTTTTAATAATTTTTTAATGTAAGAGCTATGAATTTTATAGGAGGGCAAAATTTTCAATTTTTCATAAATTGACAAATTTTATATGATTTTTACTCTTTTCATAGTCATGAACACAATGGTGCTGTTCATTTTTTCATCAGAGGTCTGCATCTTCTAGTCATTTCCAGAATGCACGAGAACCATGATTTCAGTGAAAACAGGGAGCAGAACCATGAGCCATGAAATTTTCCCACAGAGGTAAAATTTCACTTTGTCAGAATATGATCAAGTTTATACTTGTTTTTCATGGTTTTGCGCAGGGATCCTAATAGTGGAATCAGATTTGACATCCGAGCAGCGGATTTTCAACTCATCCTTGAAACAAAATCTTTGAGGAATCTCGAAGGAATCTAAAAGATTCTTTGAGCTCCGAATTTTCAAATTCTTAGAATTCGGATTTTTTACAGTCGTTTCAGCACTACTCGATGCCACAAATCGGATGGTGTATTTAGATTTGTCATTCTCTCATTTTTTCTTTCAGTCACTTTTCTAAGTGTCAGTGCAGATGTTCATCTTCATGTGCGAACAATCTTCTTCTTGCGATCGATGATGTGAGATCGATGTTTCAGCGAGCTTCAACACTTTGACAGCCTTTGCTTTAGATGGCCCTTGGTTGTGAGGTATATGATTCATCATGTTCATGTACTTCTTCTTTTTGCATTATGTTGTACAGATCCATGATTGATAATTGATGCATGATCTTGTTATTTCATGTTGTCACAATTCCTTGCTTCATGTTATGCGGAATCTTTTGATGTGATGTACTTTCTGCCATAACTTTTATGTTATGCTTTGTGATCTCTTGTTGTATGTTGTTGGAATACTCTTGTTGTTGTCATGCATGTGTTTTGCTTTGACATCCCTTTTGTGCCATGTTGGCGGGATGCGTACCATGCTTGTTTTTGTGTCATACTTATAGGAGGCTTTTGATTGAGAGTTCTAGCTGTGGAACATCTCTTAGAGGCACTCCTGCATGAGGGCATTCTTCCTTGTATGATCGAGACATCATTTCTGTGTACATCATCTTTATTGACAACACATAATGTAGCAACCTACACCATCTTGACACCGGGGCCCGAAGATGTAGTCCCTCCTGTACGAACTTCGCTATCAACGACTTTTTGTTCTCATATGCTAATGATTGTTATATTCCTCTTCTTTACAATCTGCAACTATATTTCTTAATGTTCTTTTAAAAAATAATTTTAACACATCACGAAAGTAAAAGGTTTTGGAAGGGTCCTTCTTCACACCCGAACCTGGATCACTCACATGATTCTTTGGATGTGTGGCATATGCACATGTCTCAGATGAGTTGAGCGAGAAGTTGGGCATCAAGGAGAAATGCATATTTATTTGATATAGTGATGAATCCAAGGCATACAATCTTTACAATCCATCAACAAAGAAAGTCATAATCAACATAGATGTGTAGTTCATAGAAGAGGAAGCATGGGATGGAAGTTTAAAGAAGACAGTCAATGTGAAAGCATGTATACCACATGACAATAAAGAGGATTTGATAGGAGCAAGAAATTCCTCAACATTGACTCCCTCTACTCCTATTCAAGCACAACAAAGCAGGCATCAAGTAACTTCGTCAACAAATAATAGGACAATGTCACACAATCAAGCAAGTGCTTTTCCAAGCACACTGCAAAGCTAAACACCAAGTGACATGTCAAGCCCATCTTCAACAAGCACAAGAAGACCAAAATTCAAAAATTTAAATGAGATTTATGAGCAAGACAAAGTTGATAGTAGCACTAGTCTAAATTCCTTATTTGTATTATCTTGTCATGTAGATGACCCAATCCATTTTAAAGATGCAGTCAAAGAAGAAAAACAGGTTGTGGCAATGGACACAGAAATAGGAGCAATAGAAAATAATGACACATGGGAGTTGGTGAACCTTTCACAAGGAAAATAAGTCGTTAGAGTGAATGGGTATATAAGACCAAGAGCAACTTTGAGGGGAAGATTGAAAGGCGTAAAGAGAGGCCAGTTTTCAAAGGATACAAGCAGCATCATGGAAGAGATTATGCAGAGACGTTTGCACCAGTCGCGAGGATGGAGATAGTGCATACAATGGTGGTGAATTCTGCGCAACATAAATGGAAAATGTATCAAGTGGAAGTAAAATCAATGTTCTTGAAGGGAGTGCTGAAAGAGGAAGTGTATGTTGCACAACCGCTTGGTTATGGGGTAGAAGGCCAAGAAGACAAAGTGTGTCGGTTGAGGAAAGCCTTTTATGGGTTGAAGCAAGCATCGCATGCATGGTATAACACAATAGATGCTTACTTGTTGGACAATGGCTTCAACGAATGTGACGGTGAGTCTACTCTCTACATCAAAGAGAGTGATGGTAAGATTCTTATTGTTGTCTTATATGTAGATGATTTGATTTTTACAGGTAGTGATTATTTCCTCATCACTGACTTCAAAAAAGTCATGAAGAGGGAATTTGAAATGACTGACTTGGGGTTGTTAAGGTAGTT
>APFE030804325.1:0-59567 GCA_000404065.3 Pinus taeda
TTCTTTTACCATCATCTTAATAATCAATCCAGTTACATAAAGTTCACCATGGAATTTGAAGTTGATGGAAGCCTGCCTTTTCTTGATGTTCTTATTTCAAAAAAGGATGGTGGTTCTTTCTCTCATCAAGTTTTTCGGAAGAAAACTCACACAGAGCAATATCTCCATGCTAGTTCCCCGCATTTCCCTACTAAAAAACTAGGTGTTCTCAGCACCTTAGCCACTCGAGCGTTGCGAGTTTCTAACAAAAATCACCTCGAAGATGAAAAAACCCACCTCCTTAAAGTTTTTAATAGGAATGGTTATAGTAGGTCCCAAGGTCTTAGAACTTTTCTAAATGCTGAAAAAGGTCCTAAGAATAAGATTGATCCCAAGGATTGGTTTTCCAGATTTCATCTTCCTTTTATTTAGGGGACCACCAATAAAATCTCAAGGATCTTGAAAAAACATGAGATTCATTCTTCTTTTAGGCCCCTTAGCACTATTCGGAGTTCTCTTTGTTCTGTTAAGGACCCGGTTGGTTAACCCCAAGGATGGGAAGGGTGTTTACATCATTCCTTGTTCATGTGGAACTACTTATATTGGTGAGACTGGTCAGTTAATAAATCAAAGGATTTGTGAGCATGCTATGGACATCAAGCATGGAAGGTCTCGCTCCTCCACTTTGGCAGAACATGCAGAAAAAACCAATCATCACATTTGCATAGAAGATGTTAGGGTCATTGCTAGGATTGACCATTTTCATCATCGTAAATTTAGAGAGGCCTTAGAATTTGAAAAGAGGCCTCTAATATGAATAGAGACGATGGCTAGAGTATCAACAGGTGGTGTTGGATCCCTGCTCTTTCTTCCTAAAGGATTTTTTTTAAATAACAAATTAATTATTTCCAATTTATCAATAATTTTTATAATATTATTAATTTTATTATTATTTATTAGTAATAGTATTACAAATTATTTGTAAAATAATTATTTCTTACATCCACCTTAAACTATATTGTTTAATAATATTCTAAAATTTAGCTATAAATTATTTAATATTTCTAAATTTAGTTATTAAATTATTAATATTTCTAAATTTAGTTGTAGAGTTGCCAATAATATAATACATTGTTAAGAATCCTTCATATATTAATAAGGGGGCGTTAAGAATAAGCTTTTAAACCTATTAATAATAATAGTTATTAAGATATTATATATAATATGTATATAATAATAAGAAGATTATAAGGGTTATAAATATTAATAAAAATCAATTTGTTTATAATATTAAATAATAATAAAGTTTAATACTATTAATAACATATTGTTATAATATTATTTTTATTAAACTACTAACTTACTTAAATGAATATTATTATCTCCTAATAGTATTATTTTTAATAACTTATATAATATTCTTTTGTAATATTATAGAATTTAATTTAATATATTATTTATAAATAAAAATATCAAATAGTTTGATACCCTTCCTTTTTTTGGTCAAATCTTAATTATTAATTTATGTCATTAAGTCAAACTAATTGTTACACTCTAACAGCTAGTTAGTTGCTCTCTACATCTATTTATTGCATTGCCTAGATATGGTTCCTCATCTTGTCCTGAAGATGAACCACAATGGTTGGTTCGAAACACGTTGACGAGATTATATCTTATGTGATTTTTACCAAAAGACATTGTTATAAAGATTTTTAACGCGAGAAGTGAGAAACATGTTTGTTTGTATGCAAAGATGAATTACAAAAATGCTCTATTAAATCTTATCTATTCCTGCACTAAACCAATTTAAGTTTTGTCTTCTTCACCCCACCTCTTATGTCTCATGCTTCTTATCCCCACAATAATTTTCATCTTACTTACTCACAATAACTAGAAATTTTAAATTCTTATTTGCCTCATACAAAATACCATGTAGAGTCACCAATATTGGCACACATCATTGAACAGTTTTACAAATCATGGTGAATTTCCTAACTAAATTCCCTAACAAAAAAAACCAAATTCCAAATAAGAACAAGAAAATGAGAACAAAAATGTTAGTAGGTGGGAGCCTACCTAAAAGAGTGTCATGATTAGTCAAAGATCAAACCTAATAAATGTCGGGATCATATAAGAAATTGTCGTTGCATGAAGCTTTATATTTCATCATGTAGTATCAAAGATAAGGTTGGTCATTTCATTATGTCATATATTACCCATGCAACATGACATGGAGATCACCAATGTGTCTTGTGCATAAAGTTATGCTTAAAGTTATATTAGATAATCAATTTTTTTATTATTATTAAAGTTCACTTCAATGTTATGTGGTATGAAACGGTCAACGTAATTAACATAAACATGGTATGATAACTTGGGATAGCTCATAAAACAAAATATATATATATATATATATATATTATATTATCAAAAGGTAAGGTTGGTTATTTCATTATGTCATATATTACCCATGCAACATGACATGGAGATCACCAATGTGTCTTGTGCATAAAGTTATGGTTAAAGTTATATTAAATGATCAAATTTTTATTATTATTAAAGTTCACTTCAATGTTATGTGGTATGAAACGGTCAACGTAATTAACATAAACATGGTATGATAACTTGGCATAGCTCATAAAACTATATATATACATATATATCGCATGCAACATAATTTTTGCTTAACATATGACTATCTTTTTTAATGTTCCGATTGTTATTGATACCCAACGACAATGGAAGGTCCTACAGATAATGGATTAATAAACAAGATATGGATTATTTATCAAATAGGTTACAGGGAAACAGTTGAAATAATTCACATGAAATTCATTGACTTGGCATATTATAAGTTCATGTAAGTCTACGTGTAGCTCCAGTTGTGAACATTGTTAGATGATGTGTAGGGTTTGTGCAATAAAATCCATGCCCCTATGTACTCCCGCATTGACCTCTTCATGTCGTTGAAGAAAGTGTAATGATATGATTTGGCTGGGCATTAACCAAGCTAAGTACATCCAATAACTGTGACAGAGACGTGCCTCCAATATCGACACCATCACTTCGAGAATTCTCAAGCTTTCCCTCTGTATTTGACCATGTCTATGATGAGTTTTTGCTTTGAGAATTCCCATGAGTAGTTGGAGGTCATACAACCAAGAATTAGAGTCAAAAACCAGAGGGTGAGAACTAAATGCAACCGAATCACCATCACATTTATATGTTAATTAAGGTATGTTTCCCTTTTTGGTGAATTTGGCATGCGAGTAAGACATTAATGACTTAATTGCTCTGGAATTGTGTGAAGTGACTCCTTTTTTCTTGTAATTATTGCTCTGTAATTATTTCAAGCGCATGTCGTCTTTCAAGAAGCGTTATTTGTATTAATATCAGAGAGAGGTTCCAAAATTCCCAGATTGTCTGGCAATCACGTGCCAAATTAAACATTTATATTTACAATATGTTCAAAATGTTTCATCATGAAACATCTCCCCCTATATTCAATATAAGGGAAGATCAAAAGTATAAACCAGTGGTGGAAATTGCGTCTGGTAGTATCGTTATAGATAGAATCAGCCCGATACTAATATAAAAAATAAGCCCTTGTATTAAACACCATTTGCAAAGTAGAAACCGCACTTCGCAAAGGCCAATGTGAGAACCAAGCAAAAAGAAAGTAAACAAATAGGGAGAAATAGGAAAAAAGATTCAGAATTATGTATGTTCTTGGGAGGATAAATTCCTTCATGTTATGTATGATATTTTCCAGAAGTATTTCCATGTGCCATTTACCTGGCTCAAGTGGTAACCCTTCTTTGATAAACTGTCAGCGTGTTCATTTTGTGATCTGTTTCACATGTTGGATAGAGTAATTCTTTTGTACTTGCCAGAAAAATTAAATTCTTTTCATCCATCCTGTAAGGTGGGGGTTTTTCATGGAAATTCTCCTTAAGACATGGTCAATTATGATTTTATAATCTCCATAAATATGCAGATCAAGAATGTTTAGGAATTTACTAAAATATAAGAGACCCCAGAGTGCCATTGCCTCAGCTTTGTTATTGGTACCTTTTCCCCATTCCAGTGGATGTTGATTTTTTTATGTTCGTTCACGGAAATGTAGATACCATAGGCACATATTCCATTTTGTACTGCCCGTCAAAGAATCCCCTTGGGTATTCCATCAAATAATTGTTATGTGCACTAGTTTTATTTTTATATTGTATGGACTGTGTAACTGTTGTAGAATGAGATGATCTTGTGAGTTATTTGCTAAAAATCTTCCTGTTTGTTTTGGAACAGAACATTGTTCCTCCACTTCCAGATCTTTCATATAACAATTTGTGGTATGGATCTCCAAGAAACCTTCTACACACTCCACCATTCAAGTGAGTCTTTTAATGTAGAATGCGTAGTCAAACTGAACCCAAGTAAAAATGATAGTTTCCTCCATACCTGAGAGGTGACGCTGCAATATAGGAAAATATGTTCATTATTTTCCGCTCCAGCTTTGTAGATTAGACAAATACCCAGCCCTTTCCATTGTCTCTTTTGCAGATTGTCCCAAGTAAGGTTTTTATTATGGTAAACAAGCCAAGAGAAAATAATGATTTTGATTGGGACTCATGTTCAGATTGTCCCAAGTAAGGTTTTTATTATGGTAAACAAGCCAAGAGAAAATAATGATTTTGATTGGGACTCATGTTTTCCATAATGAAGTAGGGAACTAACGCCCTGTTTGGGAAGGATGGATCTTACATAAGGTTAAATAGGTTTTAGCAACACTTATATTTTCCTTTCCCCTTTCCCCTTCCAAGTGAGATAGTCTTGTGGTTCTGTATGACAAATAACGATATTTCTTATGATCATCAATGTCGTGTTCCATTAGAAAGCCAAACGTCCTTGTAAACCCAGCTCCTGAGCTTCTTTTCATATGGGAGAAGGTCCCTACCAGCCTGCAATGACCTGTCCCCAAACAAAGATGCCCATTTCATGAAAGACATTTATAATTTGTTGTGGAATAGAGCAATTCTTCCCTGCTCCAGATATAGGGTCTAAATCAATGTACATTCTGTTCCCATTCTGAAAACTCTATGAGAGATTTTGTAGGAAGAAACACTGTATTCTTCAGAAACTTTGCAAGATAGCGGAGCCATGAATGGATCCTATTGTGCCTTTTTTAACCAGAATGTAAAGTCGTTGTTGCCCATATACTTTCTTTTTATGGACCTACTCCAAATGCCCCTTCCATAAGGATTTGCATAATAAGGCAATTCCAAATTTCCAAAGATTCATAATCACCGCACACCGCCATGCCTTTTCAGCTTTCGGAGGTCACCAATGCCATTCTTGCACTACCTTACTTCATCAAAGATCTAACAGTCACTACCACCTGCAAAAATGAAAGGGCAACACTGCCTCACAAAATAATAATTTAATTGATGTAACTGACTTCAGTTTTTGCTATAAATAGAAGGATCAGCGAGAGGCGGACATCATCTACTCCCAAATTCCAGATTTCTTATTTGTGTATTAAGCAGTTGTAGGTATCGGAGCCGAGGTGTTGAGCTGAGAGAATTTGAGAAAGTGTTTGAAGGGATTTAGTATTTTGACAATGGGCAAGTCTCTGTCCAATTAGCTTGTCTCGAAATATGTTTGAACAATTCTGGGATCGTCCAAGATCTTTGAAATTCTTTAAATGAAGTCTATTCACGCCATGGATATCAAATCGTGCTTGAAATTTCTCGAAGACGACAACGTCAACTAAATTTGAAAGTGATTATTTATTATCTGATTTTCCTCGTGTTGTTGGGAGTATTGGACCAGCAAATTGTAGGTGGTGAAGACGATTGTAACAATCGTTATATAGAGCCTAAAGCCTGAAGCCTGAAGTATTGGAGCACGTCGTTGTAATGAAGTGGTGGTGTGGTTTGAGTATGTGCCACTTGTCTGCCAGCGCTAAGTAGCAGCTAAGGAGCAAGCTAACTGGTGAGTCAACGTGTGATATGTCAAGACTTTATTTTTATGCAGTGTGCTCAAATATCTATGTTTAGTTTCTTTCAGCTCTGGCTATGTTGTTTTATGTTATATAAGGTGGTGGATTATAATCTCTATTCTTCACGAACTTTCAGTCTCGACCGTGTTGGGAAATTTCCGATCAGAAAACCCAATCTCAGTGTCGTTAGAGTTGAATTTGCATTAAAGTAATATTGTTGCAAAAAAAAAAATTGGAAGTTAAGGAATCCAATGTATGCAGAAGGAGGATATACTTTTTTTTTTCAACATATAAAAAAGAAGCATAATTTCATTTGCACAATCTGAAATTTATCTTTCCTTCAATAATCATTTTAAGGGTATTTGGAAGCCATTTTACATCTCCATCATTTTTGTAGTTTTCTTGTAAAAGGAACTGAAAGTAATATAGTGTAAAAGTTCTAAATTTTACTCGAAGATTTCAATTATTTGTGAGAGATGAAGACAACTGAAAGTAATATAGTGTAAAAGTTCTTTTAAATTTTATCTAAATATTTCAATTATTTGTGAGGGATGGAGACAACTACCAATATTTACTCAATCATAAGTTCCTATTCTAAATGAGAAAAACTATGATTCTTGATTTATTCAAATGAGAACATTGTTGCGTTCTCATGATCTTTGGGGAGTTGTTACTGATGGATATCCAAAGCCTACTAATGAGGCAACAAAGATGGCTCTTACAAATGTTGAATGAATGTTGTTGAGAGAGAATAAAAAGAAGGACAATGAAGGACAATAAATATCTTGGCCTTATTCAACAAGGCTTAGATTACGTGATACTTTCAAAATTCTCAAATGTAGAATCTTCGAAGAAGGCGTGGGACACTCTCGAATTCTGATATTAGGGTGTATCAAAAGTGAAGAATGTCAAGTTGCAAAATTTAAGAAGAGATTTTGAGAATCTGAAAAATGAAAGACAATGAAATTGTGGATGCTTTTATGACTCAAGTCATGAGTGTTGTTAATCAATTGAGACAGTATGGAGAAGAGCTCTCAAACAAGAGAGTGATATACAAAGTCCTTCGAAGTTTTTCAAAGAAATTTGAAGCGGTTGTTGTATCCATAGAAGAGTTCAAGGACACAAGTCAAATGCAAATTGAAGAGTTGACTTTTTTTATTGCAGATGAATCCAGGATGTCTATATATGTTGATATCATGTTGGAGAATGCCTTCAAAACCCAGTTGCAATTTAATAGAGGAAGGGGCAGAGGAATATCGAGTAATAGAGGAAGAGGTCATAGAGTAGATGATCAATGACATCTATGAGATAGTTATGATCATGAAGAGAAATCTCAGCAGCGTCCTTCTAATTTAAGGGGGAGTAACAATAGAACTTGGCATCGAGGAAATCAAATGTATGATATGTCTAAAGTTCAATGTCATTATTGCAAAAGATATGGCCATTTTGCTACCAAGTGTTTGAAGAGGCAAGAATATGTTAGTAAGAAATATTCACACATCTCAAAAGAATTTGAAGATAATCAGAAGCAAGTGTTTATGACTGGTAACGTGACTCAAGAATGTTTGAATGAAATTTGGTTTTTAGATAGCAGCTGCAGTAATCGCATGACTAGAAAAAAAAAAAAAATCCAATCTAGGCACTAGTATTCACTCTGAAGTTAAGTTGGGTAACGATAATAAGGTATGCGTTACAGGTAAAGAAGTGATTTTTGTTTATACTAGATATGGTGATATAAGAACACTTGATGATGTGTATCATGTACCTAGCTTAAAATGAAATTTGTTGAGCATTGGACAACTGATAGAGAAAAGGTATAAAGTGTTCTTCAAGAATAATGTGTGTATTATCATTGACAACTATCCAAGCAAGCAGTTGATAGCAAGAGTAGAAATGACAAAGAATAGGATGTTTCCTCTTATAATGAGAAATGAATTATCTCCCTCCTTGAATGCTTATAAAACTAAGAATTTAAATGAGTCATGGTTATGGCATTTAAGATATGGCCTTTTATATTTTGGTGGTCTAGATTTGTTGCAGAAGAAACAAATGGTGAAAGGGTTACCCAGTATTCAACAACCAACGAGCTTGTGTGAAAGTTGTATACTTGCAAAGCATCATATACAAAAATTTGTATTTGGAGTTTTGTATAGGGCACAAGCTCCATTGGAGATTGTTCACACAGATTTATGTGGATCAATGCAAACATCTTATTTGGATGGTAATGTTTACTTTTTAACTTTTATTGATGACTATAGTTGAAAAACATGGGTTTATCTTCTAAAACAAAAATCTAAAGCATTCTATGTATTTAAAATATTTAAAATTATGGTTGAAAAGGAAAGTAGAAAGCATATTAAAATTTTGAGATCAGATAGAGGTGGTGAATATACGCTAACAAATTTCATTGAGTTTTGTCAATCACATGGAATCAAGAGGCAGTTTACTGCACATTATACTCCATAGCAAAATGGAATAGCTTAAAGAAAAAATCAAACTATTATGAATATGGCTCGAAGTATGTTGAAGGAAAAGCATCTACCAAATGAATATTGGGGAGAAGCATTAGTTTGTGTTTTTTATATTCTTAACAGAAATCTGACTAAGAGTGTGAAGAACCGAGTTCCCCAAGAATCTTGGAATGGTAAGAGTTGTCATATATCTCATTTAATAATTTTTGGATGCGTTGCTTATGCACATGTTCCTAAATAATTGAGAAAGAAGTTAGATGATAGAAGTGAGAAATGTATCTTTATTGGATATAATGAGGAATCTAGAGCATATAGACTCTACAATCCCATCATCAAGAAATATATTATCAGTATAGATGTTGAATTCAAGGAAGAAGGAGCTTGGGATGGAAGCATAGATATATCTGTTGCAGAGGGAGTTGTATTATCTCATGGAGATGATAATGCAGATGAGCAAGAAGTACAAGGTGGACAATTGATTCCATATACACCTGATACAAGCACTTCAATAGCCCAATCACCAATTCAGTCCATTAGAATTCAGAACACCGAGAAATCAAGAACATGGATAACCATCAGGTTATGGTGGACAACAAACAACAACATCTGAAGTGAGTAATGAATCTAATACTACAATAGCTACATTAAATAATAGAATTAAAGTTCAGAAGACTAGAAGTTTAAAGGAATTGTATGAGCAGAATGATGAAATAGATCAAGTTTCAAATTTTGTATTACTTGCATATGATCTGGTAAATTTTGATGAATTTGTGAAAGAAAAAATTTGGGTAAAAGCTATGGATAAAGAAATTGATGTTATTGAAACAAATAATACATGGGAACTTGTAGATGTTTCTAAAGGTAAAAATACTATAGTTGTTAAATGGATTTACAAAACTAAAGTAAATGCTAAAGGTGAAATTGAAAAGCATAAAGAAAGACTTGTGGCTCAGGGGTTTAGTCAACAACATGGTATTGATTATAATGAAACTTTTACACCCGTAGCTAGACTTGACACAATAATAATGGAATTATCTATTGCCACACAAAATAAATGGAAAATATACCAGATGGATGTTAAGTTTGCATTTTTAAATGGTTTTTTGGAAGAAGAGATTTCTGTGAAACAACCTCGTGGATATGAAATTGATGGTCAATAATATAAAGTTTACAAATTAAAGAAAGCATTATATGGATTGAAACAAGCACCCCGAGTATGGTATAGTAGAATTGATGAATATATGAATAACAATGGATTCATTAAGAGTCCAAGTGAACCAACTTTGTATACAAAAGTAAATGAGGAAGGTAAATTTTGATTGTGTTCTTGTATGTTGATGATTTGATTTTCACTGGAGATCTCTTAATAGATGATTTTAAGACAAGCATGAAAACAGAATTTGATATCACTGATTTAGGCCTAATGAAATGTTTTCTTGGTATTGAAGTAACTCAATCTGAAGATGGTATTTTCATTTGTCAATCTAATTATGCAAAGGATATATTGAAAAGGTTTAGGATGGAAAAATGTAAGCCATTTGTAACTCCAATTGCAATTAGTACAAAAATCAATAGGGATGATCAAGGTTTAGATATTGATCCAACCTTGTTTAAACAATCGGTTGGAACTCTTATGTATTTGACTGCAACAATGCCTAATATAATGTTTGATGTAAGTTTAATTTCCATATTCATGGAGTCCCCGAAGAGTACCCATTGGCTAGTTGGAAAAAGGATTTTAAGATATGTTGTTGGAACAAGAAATTATTGTATCATGTATACATCTGATTCAGATTCTAAACTAATTGGATAAATAGATAGTGATTTTGCAGGCAATATTGATGGCAGGAAGAGCACATCTGGGTATGTGTTTAGTTTTGGTTTAGGTAAAGTTTGATGGGCATCAGTGAAGAAATCCATTGTGACAATATCATCAGCTGAAGCAGAGTATGATACATCCACAATAGCAGCATGTCAAACTGTGTGGATGAGAATAATTTTGAAAGAGTTGTTCCATGAACAGAAAGAACCAACTCAGATTTTTTATGACAACAAATCTAGTATTGCATTATCAAGAAATCATGTTTTCCATAAGAAGAGTAGACATATTGATACGAGGTATCACTTCATTCGAGAATTAGTAAGGAATAATGAAATATGTATGAACTTATGCAGATCAGAAGACTAGTTTGTAGACATATGTACAAAACCCTTGGGAAAATAATTGTTTGAAACTCACAGGGGAAACATAGGAGTATGTATGATGTCATGACATTTTGATGTAATAGCAAACCTTTTTTTGTTTTTTTGGTGAAATAATTAAGGGGGAGAATGTAAGTGTAATTATTTCAAGCGCACGTTGTCTTCCACCGTCACTACACACCACCATGGCTCTTCAACTTTTGGAGGTCACCACTACCATTCTTGCACCACCTTACCTCATCAAAGATCTAACAGTCACCACTACCTACAGAAATGAATGGGCAACACTCTCTCACAAAATAATAATTTAATTAATGTAAATGACTTCAGTTTTTGCTATAAATAGAAGGATCAATAAGAGGTAGACATCATCCACTCTCAGCTTTCTTATTTGTGTAATTATGCAGCTATAGATGTGATTTACTGTGCTCCGTTATTTATTTATTTTTATCATTTTTCCTATATTCCCTTGTTTTTTCATTTAAGTTGAACTATTTGTGCATTATCAGTTTAAAAATACTCATTTTCAATGTTGTTTCGACCTTTTTCCATTTACTAGCTTTGTTTTTCCTTTTGCACTGTGATTATTATGTTTTTTATATCACTGTGAAAAGGGTGTATGACTAAATAATGTTAAGATATGGCTCGTGACTCTATTAAATTGGTTTCTAAAAGCTACATTCACCTAACTTAGCTCTCGAAGTTCGTTTCGCATTAAAATATAATCATCACTCCATAAAAAAAACCTACATGTTCTTAGGTATAATACTACAATTTTGTATCTCTTTAATTGGGTGGCATAACAACTATGAACTACAATGGAATCTGGGCATGCTCTTTTTGTTGAAATTGATATTAGTTTGTCCTCTTCTAGTGGAATTCCTACAGGCTTCATATTGATCGGGCTCTTGAGACCCATGGTATCGAGCTTGAACAAGGTTGACAGATACAAAGCACAAAAGACCTTCATTTGTTACATTATTTTGTGTTTCCATTCACAGTGTTGTAGGCTTTTAAATCCACAACAGAAAGTGATAATCATACTATATTTTTGTTTTGAACAATGATTCCTGAATTATGTCATTTATTTACCAATTGTAAGAGATTTTTTATTATTATTCATGCCTCCTATTACTATATGTGCAATTTTACTCGACCCTAAGGTCTCCACCCTGTTAATGTCTCCATCCTTTAAAAATTCATTACCCATGAACTAGCAATGTTATTTTTAAATTTGTCTTCCATTGTGATGGAAAGTGAATGTCTAAAACCTTGTGTCTAACTGAGCCATGAAAATTACAATGTGTTTCCATTTTGTGTTTTGACTGACCATGCAATGTAATCAGGCCATAATCATCTCTATGTCAATTTATTTTTTATTGAATATATGGTCAAATCCTCTATGTGATAGCGTGAGATTTCAAATAGTAAAATACCCTATCTCATCCTCATACGCAGGACCATGGGATCATATCCTTGTCTGCCATAGTACTTGAGGAAAATCCTTTATTTTAATATTGAATAGTTAACATTAAACCCTAAACGTTGTTGGCCATGGCTCGAGTCAATTCCATTCTTCATGCAACCTTCATGATTCATCTTGTAGTTATAATACCCTACTCGACCTCAAAGTTATTGTTCTATCAATTTAAATTTACATCATAACGCCACATGAATACATACATTTTGAATTGACCATGATGCCCAAATCACATGCATTCAGGGTAATACTCTGGAAAATCTCATGATACATTTCATGTTTTTAATGACATATTATTCTTAGTCAGAGTCTTTGAAAAATGATATATTATATTTTGTTGACCACATCAATACAATTCAGTGTTCTAATGATAATTTTTAAATAAAAAAAATTCACTCTACAACATACTATGATACTACTAACTCATGTATAATGAATTCGACTTCATATGAGTCACACCTTGTCTAACCATTTATGGTCTCTATATTGAGGTACACATTTGATTTATGGTGCCCAAAGATGAAATCCAAAAAAATATCACAATAAAATTGCATTGTTATGCACAAACATCTTTTTATATATGAACATATTTTGTGACTTGCATGATGTTCAACACTCCATGATGATAGTATTACATTGATTTTTTCAATGCACACATGAGTTCATGTCCCTCCCTACAAACATATTTCCCTGTGTGTTTTATTTTCTCTCATTCAGTAGTAAAATTTAACTTTAGTTATTGTTTCTTTGCTTACAAAGATAATATGATAAACCTATTTGAACAGGATGAGTTTCTTCAGTTGTCACAGTCATGGCAAATGTAGCCAAATAGAGGAAGGGGCCTTGGGATAGGAGAAATAGAAGCACAAGATTATCTATCCATTTTGACAGTGACTCTAATGAGTTGAGACATTTGTTACAAAATGTGATTGTTAACCTTACTAGTCAACATATCTTGTAAGCTCCTCAACCCTCTATCCATAACAAACCTAGCATCAACATCCCTATACCCCCACATGTATTAGCACAGTTGGTCATTCCCGCTGACAATGGTTAGTAAAACACGATGTTGCATTAGCTTATGCATCCTACCTAGGGGTGGCCCTCAACTCCTATACCCCCTCCACCACCCCCTCCTTTGATTCAGAAATCCCAACATCTATATTTTTTCGCTTCACGAGCCATTCCCATCACTCAGTCGATAGTACAATCATCTCAACCTACCATTCAATCTCCTTAGCCAACAATATTTCAAGAAAAATAGAAAGCTTGGGCCACTAAATCTAACTCTTCTCATGGCTCCTCACATTTTGTGACCTCTCAAACTCACCATGGCAAACAAGAGTAGCATATTGAGAGCTTTAGTTTACAACATGTATATTCAGTGCTTTTCTTTCATTTTTGGTATTACATCACATATATGGTTTTAAGGGACAAGACATATATTTTGGACAACATTATGCATCGAGTTTTTTTTATGATATGTGCATACATTTTTTGAAGGATACTTATACATACTCACTGCTGATATTTTTATTTTTATTTTCCTTTTTAATAGAAGGGAGACATAAGGAGGTTATTACAATGTTTGGAGGCACACGTAGAAATGGGTATGATTCTTTTACTTGGTTTATTTCTTGTTTTTGCATCAGCTTATATATATATATATATATATATATATATAATTATATATATATAGAGAGAGAGAGAGAGAAAGAGAGAAGAGAGAGAGAGAGAGAGAGAGAGAGAGAGAGAGGTTATTACAAGTTATGGAGACACAAGTAGAAATGGGTTTGATTATTTTACTTTGTTTATTTCCTGGCTATGACTTCTTTCAGATTATTTATTTATTTGAAGACAAACATGGTGGGGAAGTCAAATAAAGAAATAAAATTTTAAGGCCCAATTACTAAAACATAAACACAAATTTAATAATGAAATTTAAATATTATTTAGCTTCCCCCTTTAGAAAACTCATTTCTGCTTTCTAATCATCACTATTAGAAATAAAATAAAATAATTACCTAGGGAATTGAACTTCCCTACTACATCAAAGGCCCTTAAAAGGGAATGGAATTTATGAAGGGAAAAGAGAGAACATTGTGACAAGAGGTAAGCAATAATTATTTTATGTTGGCATTATTTCCTCTAATTTCATTCTTTGTGAGTCAAAAAAGTTTATCCAAGGGTGGTAGCATATTTTCTTCGAAGGGGAAACAAGGTTGAAGGAAACTCAACTCATTCCATTTGAGTACTTTTTCAGGTATCTTGAATTTTCTGCAACTTATTCAATAATACAAGGTTTAGTTTGATTTTTACCAATGCTAATAGCCATGAATATTGTAGAGAAAGCAAGTTGTCCAAAGTTATATTAGACTGTCTGGAGGGTGTTTTGAAGTTATATTATCATCTATTTCTTTCCATAATTTTGTATATGATTTTTGTTGCATTGCATATATTCCATAATTAAATCCGACCAATGGTTTTCATAGAAACCCGCCATTGGAATCAGTTGTACCAAACATTATTTCATAAAAAACAACCCTTTTTTACTTTATTTTGTGTGCATATTTCTCTCTAATTTTGTGTATTTATCAGCAATATGTTCATGAAATTCCTTTACAATTATCATTTATTATAAGCTCTACAATATTTTAAGTTCATAAGGCTTCTAATTACCGACTAGTATGATGCTAATTATTTTTTTCTCAAATTTCTTATATTATTATATGCAATGTTTTCTTATACAATATTCCACATTTATGTGTTTATCTTATTATGTTTTTGTTGCTTTTTTACATTTTTGTTGTAAATACCATTTTTAATACCATAAATGCTTATATAATCTACCTAGACAACCACCAATTCTGCAATTGTCAAACAATGGGAAATCTATCCCATTATCTCACTTGCTCAATGAGATTCAAGGGATTTGGTTAAGAGAAGTATAACAACTTTTGTCTAATAAAAAAAATGGTCATAAGTACTTTGAGATTTTTCAAGACACATATTTTGTGAGTAGTTTTTTTTTATATTGAGTTGACAAGGTTCAAGGTTTAAGTAGATGATCCCTCCTTGTAGATTTAGTATGTGACTTTTTATTTGATTAGGATCTGGGTTGAAAGTTCAAACCCTTTGTGTGCCTTTATGATGGGAGGATGTCTTAGGAGATTGGACATATGTAGACCATATTTACCGTTCAAGTCTTTTATTTTGACTACACTAATGCCAAGGTTGTCATGTCTATGTCTAAGCTAGGGGTCAACTTAGAGGGATGTGAAATAGATTTGAGGAATATAACTTGTCACTTGCAAGATCAACATCAATGATTAATTTAAAAAATATGCTAGAAAAATAAATAAGGCTAGAATCTTTTATTGAATGTACATCATTCACAAGAAAACTTGTAGTGCAACTCTAATTTTGAAGGTAAAAGTATCTTATAATCATCGTAGACAAGTAAAATGGTATTTTGAAGGTTGTTGTACAAAATTGACCAGTGCTATCAAGATCCTATTAAGTGGTAAACTCCCGCCATATTACGACGTCTTTAATTGGAAGTGGCTTGAGAGATAGGGCTTGAAAATTTGTAATTTTATGTATATTTTTCTTAGAGTATATATTTAAGGGTAACATAGGTAAGTAAGTATCATAAACAGATCATTATATGATTTTTCATCTATTTTGGTACTTTTCGAATGGAAATATTGGAGCTATTGACTCATAGGGCTCATTTTAGGTGTAGGCACATTTTGTTGATTTAGGGTCTTGAAACAACCATAGTTCAATTTGGGCTTTCAATGAATGTTTGGGGCTCAAGGGAAAAACTTTTTGAATAAATACCTCTGTTGTTGTTCTACACGTCAAGGCCTTTCAAATGGTACAAACATCATTTCAATCATTGTTTGTATGAACAAGATGTTAGAAGAGTTAAATTTTCTCACGCGTATGCTCCCCCAAGGATCATACAATTGGGCCCCCTCAACCCCAATCACTCCCCAAAGGAATGGTTTTCGTAAAGGAAAAGAAAGTTAAAAAATGGTTAATTAAAGTCGTTTTCCTATGTGGAAATGTTGTAAAACAAATTCCCAAGTTGAGCCTCATTACAGTATTCGAAGACATTAGGTTATGCCTTCACCATGCTTATCAATTCACATAATTCAAATGAAATTTGAAGCTCATAATTGACATTATAATAGGGAAGGGCTTGAAAAAGAACCAGTTTATAAACATAAAATTAGAATCAGTATGTAAAGTCATGCATGAAAAAGAAAAGATTTTGTCATGTGAAAAAAGAAAGGCACTATCGATGATTGATGCTCTAGTTCAAAAGTCTATGGTCACATAGTCTTTTATCTCTACCTGTATATTAATATGGTCAAGGACCTTTGGATTTGGATCTATTATTTCTACTATTGATAAAAGAAAGGTGTAGTTTTACACCTCGATGAAAAGGATATTGTGTGTGTGTGTGCACGCGTGCGTGGAAATTTTTCTTTGCGTGAATGGAGAAGTTGGTAAATGATGTGAGGACTATTGGTTTTTGCTAACCTTATGATATATTGTAAGTTGAGGATTTACACAATTATGAACCTAGGCGCATAATATAATATATATTTTTAGTGTTAGGTCCCTATAATACTAGTGATGCCCCCATTACTATTGTAGTTATATCCCTTATTAATATTGTTGTGCCCCTATTGTCCCCATATTATTATTACTGTGCCCCATAGAATCTCTCTATTGTTATTTTTGTGCCTTTATATTATTATTATTAGGTCGGCTTGGTTATATTGCGACCCCTTAGACTCCTATATATAGAAAGGAGGTTTTTTCATTTGAATCATCCAAGAATTGTTCATTTGTGTACTGTAAAGGAGGTTGCCCCCTCAAAGAGGCTGAATTCTAAGTCATTCAACTATCTTTTCTATCTTTTTGTGAGTTGGTTTCATAACATTTAGATTAAAATAACTTATATTTATATATGTATTTATATAGCATGTTATGATATGATGAAGGGAGGATACATGCCATAAATCCAAATGGCTAAAAAGATCTACAATATGGAATAACATGTTGAGCAATAAATATCTTATAGACAAATTAGGTTTTATATCTTTTGGTATTTGCATAATAGAAAAAGGGAAATTTATGGGAGGATTCTTTAGTTGGACATCAGCCACTCTCAACAATCCCTACCTTTAAATAAAATTAGTTGTCTGCTAACATAAGTAAACCTTATTCTTGTAGCTAATTTTAAAGTCCATGGGATAGAGTTTCCATGGAAATATACCAATGAATGGGTGTTTAACCCAATTGGAGTAGAGGAAAAGTTCATCCAAAGGGCTCTTATTGACCACCACTGCTTTCCAAAGCTGCAATAACTCAAAGGGACAGGGAACCTACTCAATGAAAGAGGGATATTTCCAATTTTTCAAGGATAAGGCAATATAAGCTCTACATCCTTTCTTAAAAATAATTTGCAGTCATCCTCCATGGCCAAAAATCAATGCATTAATTTGGCTTCTAGTGAAAGATAAAAATATGACTCAAGAAATCTTGCAATGGTAAGGTATTCAATAACCTATGATTTGTGGGCCCTAGCGATCAACAAAAGAAGATAATTATTATCTATATTTTTGTTTCCCTTATGCTTTGGACATTTTGTGAAAGTGAGCTTTATTCATTTAATGTAAATTCATTACTACATTCATCCACTTAGCTAATATTGAAAAGGCGACCTAGGAAAACAAACCATATCAAAAAAATCAATATACAACCATTGTATTGAGCTTGTAGCATGTGAGACTAGAACGAATATTCAAGAAAGACCCCACCCATTGAAAAATCTTGGAGAAATATATTACTCTATTTAAAAATCCCACAAAAGTTTAATCCATGGGAATCTAAAATTCTCCCCCATATTTTTTGGAAGGAGAGGCTTTATCCTTTTGGTCAAAGAGAGATATCCCAGTTTTTTATGTTAAGGAAAATTATTTGGGGATTGGGAGGGATATGGCCACTTGGATTATTTAGTTCAAAAGGAACTAGATGACAATATAGTGGTGGAATGAGGATGGAAGGAAAATTTGACAAAAAATCATAGTTTGATAGTTCCTACCACATGGGCATTGATTGATATGGGAAATGTTGTCCATGGAAAGTAAGCTCTAGAAGACAATCACAAACTTTATCCATATTTCTCTTTGTTGGGTGAAACTATGTTCGTTTAATTCTGTTGTAGTACTTGCCCAACTATTTAATTTTTCAATCCGAGGTTCGCAGACTTACGAGGCACATGCACTATATATGTAGGACCGAAGTGGAACTAATTTAATCTAAATCACTGAAATCAAATTAATCTAGGAAGGCATTGAAACATTAACTATGAAAGCAGGAAATTGCATAAAGGAAAAGCAATACAACATGTGAAGAATTGAATGACAAACAACATATGTGAGCTCACAACAATAAAACTATCTCAAATTATATTACAAGAATCAAATTACAAATCATGAAAGCATAACAAAAGAATATGAATCAAAGTTAATCTCCATTCTCTATTATTCATTATTCATTCCTTCCTTATTAAAATGAAGAGAGAGCACTCTCTTATATACATGAGGAAGATAACCTTCTCATAATTACATATCCAATATTCTCTCAAGCACTCTCAACTAATTTCCCATTATTACAAGATATGATCCCACAAATCTCTCAAACATTTTCAACTACTTTCCCATTATTACATAATATGATCCCTTTGAATCCTCCATAAATCTCTCACATATCTTGGATAACATATGCCAACCAAATCCTCCATGATCTTCTCCTTAGGAATTGGATAAGATATGCGAACCAAATCCTCCATGATTTTCTCCTTAGGAATTGGATAAGATATGTGAACCAAATCCTCCATGATTTTCTCCTTAGGAATGGGCTTGCATAATTATCTCCTTAATATGGTGGAGGAGATATGGATAAGTCTCTTGGAATTAATTCTTCACATATTTCCTACACATCACAAAACTCACATATTCTTGAGATATATATAAAAAATGTATTATTTTCTATATTTAATCATAATTCACTTGTAATACAAAAATGAATAAAATGGAAAATAAGAAGGTGAACCCAAATGTATTTATGAAAATGATATGATAAAAGGTTAATGGGATGATGAAATGTAAGGAATAGTGAAGAAAAAGGCGGATGAAAATATGACATTTCTGAGTCCCAACACTCTCTACTCTACTCTACATAGCCCTCTATTTCTAGTTGTATATATAATATAAAAAATATGGGCTTTGGGATCTAAATCTTCTATTGTTACCAATGAAAAATGTGTAGTTTCACACATCGGTGCACATGATGTCTTATGTATAAAATGTATATCTATAAAGCTTGGTTTTGCACAAATACAAAGGTGATAGGGGTTACGTGTACTAACTTGACTGAATCTTTACTCAAGCTGCAAGGAGGATAGTGGTTGGTAGTCATATGCAAATGATAGGTGGAATTATTCAATGGGTGCCATTTGGAATAATTCCAATGGAGCTATTTCTTGGATTCATGTGCTATGTTGGCATTATTCCAAGTGGCACTTGCTTAATGATATGACCTTCCATTTGCACTTGAATGCCAACTTCTACCCTATTTGCAACTTGAGTTGAGTTGGCATTATTATCTTCATTTATTACTAGTATTGTAGGATGTTCAATGTTAAAAGTTTATTCTAGATGCTTGTTTTTTGATAAAATTGTATTGCTTTCTTTTTCTGTAGCTCCTTAAAGCTAAAGAATGGTGCAGAAGTGGACATTATGCATTCAAGTGTCTTAATATCCAAACCCAAAAGTGGACATTGTGCATTCAAGTGTCTTGCTATCCAAACCCAGGTCAAGAAATTATTACATGTGACCTGCATAATAGGGCACTAAAGTGTAAAAATTTCTGAATCTAACACATCAGAAATCCCTACTTTTTCTTTACATTAACAAGTTATTTAATAACATAAACATCGAAGTAAAAAAAATTGCAGCCTTCACAAATATATAGATCAATAACTGAAATAAACTAAGACAACACAAGGGTCACCATTATTTTTGGACAATCGTCCCCGAAAAACCCAATTCGGGAAAACCAGTGCAACATATATGAGGGTTTTATTATTAAGCAGATCTATGAATACAACTAGGGTGCCAAAAATGGCTCACCCTTCAGAGAATATCCTCGGTAGTAGTACCTCTATCTGGAGACAGATATTCCAGCAAATCAACAATTGAATGATCAACCCCATAGTGACTCTAACTATTCCTTGTGATGGACAGTGAAAGCTACTCCAAGCACTCCTATGGAACTGCGTCACCCTCTTTCAAACTGTGTCACCCTCTCCCAGTTGATTTGCTCTCAGTCTACCCCACAATACTTCCTCAATGTAGCCGCTTCAACCCAGTGTCAGTGTCTATAGCCCTCTGTGTTGTCTGCGTCAGCCTCTGGGGCTTTTTGTGCCAGCCTCTACGTCATCCTATGTGTCCTCTACGCTAGCCTCCTTAGCCTCTGCGTCAACCCTCCTAGGCTCCACGCTGCCTCTTCCGACACTTTTTTGCCTCTCTAATATGTATTCTTCAGCCTTGGATCGAAATCCCTTACTGAATTGCCCCTCACTACAACTAATCTTTGACTCGATTTCCTCAGCAAGCCCAACCCCAAAAAATGTAATTCTTGATTTCCCTTGGTGTGTCTCCAACTAACCCTCAAGCCTCCTCTTATAATTTTCCTGTTGACGAATCAATGGTCGAGATTAGGTCCCTAATCAACGGCTAAGATTAGAACTAGCTAGATCTTCATCTCTTAGAACTTTATCACCGATTTTATATTAATACACATTAATATTTTAATTTTCCTAAGTTTAGAATTAGGAACCTATTAACGGTGTTGGACCTGCCAACATGTCAGGGGATCTACCTGGTAAGAAGTCTCAATTAGACCTCATACCGTTTGTTGTAGGAGTCCTAGCAGTGGGTCGTACGGTATCACCTTGACTGTGGTTTTACTCAGAGGCAAGTAAGATGTCCCTATTAGTAGCAAGGGTGTGATAGTTGCGGCAAGTCAAGGAAGGCGCATGAATAGTTCTAACACACAAGAAGTGGGGTGAGTGTGCCCCTTGGAAGCATGTGATAGCATGCGTCTTGGAAGGGAACACACAAGCGAAGATGCATCACAAACTGGAAAGCAAGTTAGCTAACAATCCAAAGTGATGGCTAAAGCAATCAGCACATTTTAGTAAGATTCAAACATACTTATACATAATATTCCATACATGCATGCGTAAGCAAACAAATACATATATCATTTAGAGTAAACAAGATAGTTGGAATACAATATGACATATGCATGAAACATGTTGTCTCTCTTATATTACGAAGTGTAAGTTCCAGTCATACAATACATCCATGTACGACCACTAGTTTTGATAGCGGAATGTTACAGTCGCAAATGCCTACTCCTCCAAAGAGATATACTAGCTCTGCATAGTGGAGAAGGCAAGGCTCATTACAATATTTTCCAAGCTCTCTCTAAGACACTCCTATTGGAATCTTGGTTGACCAAAAGCCTATAGAATGAGTTATGAGGGACTATTTATAGCAAAAGGTTGGGTGACCCTTGACATCTCGCTTTGTGACCATTCATCTACGCTCATGACTCTTCAACTACTGTATGATTGTTACATTCAACTATCGACACTTGAACTGCCACTTGACAAGACGTTACATAAAATCTGTACATGTACCCATATGAGACAAAATGGCTTGAGCAAGCCATGCAAGACATCACTAACACTCAGACCGTTGTGGTAATACCAACTCTTTGGCATGCTCGTGATGGGTGACAGTGGCGAACTGATGCCAAGCTTGGTCCTCCATGATGGTGTTTGTGTGCTCAATATTGACATATTGTTGAAAGAAAACTCTTGCCTTCGTTGCATCCAGGTACACTGATATGGACTCTCTGTCCAACTCGTTTGATAACATGCGCACCATCATCCTGAGTATGGCTAGACCAACAACATACTGATGCATAGTGTTTGTGCTGATCTCCAAGTGTGTGTTGGTGACCATGTGCATCAACTTGTCGAAGTACATGTTCATCTCCAGTCAGACTTGCTTCTTGTCTTCACCTTGGTGAGTGTGCCAAATGGGTGGGGGATCGCATGCATGTGCACAATGACATGTATGTTGTTGAATTCCTTTGCATGTGACCAACAACACTGCTCACCTTGTCTGCTATGTGCCAACTATTGGGATGGATATATAACTTGTATGGGCGCAATTTCATCCCTATGTGCATGGTGCACCCCTATTGTACCTATTCCTACTGCAACTCATTCTCTCATTTGTGCAGCTCTTGTTCTTCCCTGAGTTGTTGCTTCAGCACATGCAACTCCTTCTTTGTTTCTCTCTCTGCCTTTGCGCGATCTTCATGTCGCGCCGTCACCTCATAGCGTCAGCCTCCAAAGTTTCTTTCATCACAAGTGGATCTGTTTGAGCTTGCAACTTTGTTCTGTCTTTGTGTTGTCAACAACCTTTCTCTTACATTCGTTGCATGCAGGTGTGATGCCTTCTAGTACTGTTGATGGCACCACTCACTATGATGCTGCTGCCATATTATCTTGATGTACTTATCTACGAACAACTCAATGTCTTCATAGGTAGGCAAGCTCATAGAAACTTTCTTGGCTGCAAACCCTGTTGTGCTCTCAATGGTGTCCTTTGACTCTGCTCTCCTGGAAACCATTGTACCTATGCTGCTGGGAGGCGGATGACACTTGTGATACCTAGAGATAAGAAATACTCATGGCAAGGAATCTATTAGTTGAAAACTAAAACAAATTGGAGGACTGACTTGCAACATACCTATGTGATTGATCGTGAAGGTTGTACAATTTCCGCCGGGAGATCGGGAGAGGGATTACCAAAACTGTGCAAGGCACAGTCCGGGCTATCAGGAGGATGATTGACTGCTATAAATGTGCAATGCACAGACCATCCTAACCTACAGAGGACTGAAACTATGCGATGTGCAATTTCAGTCAGCAGTGACATGCAACCAGCAAACTGCATTGTGCGGTTTCTGGGGCCAACAGGACACTGCCTCCAAGAATTGTGCAATGCAAGCCTAGAGGGCAATGCTAGGCCAGAATTGCACAATTTCTATAGGGAAGGCAAAGCATTTGCTTCCTGAAATGTGAAGTGCTAGCTAGGTAAGGCATGGTCAGGGCCAAGGCAGCCCATACTGGCCAACAAGTGACTGAAAACATGAGAAGTCTGAACGCATGATGAGATGAGTGAAAACAAGAGAATGATCATACATGCAAATAGCAAGTGCAGAATTAAGAAAAAGAGAAAGCATGCATGTGTGAAGCAAGTCGCCGCAACAACCACTATTCGTGCAAAAACAGTGTCATGCATGTGATAGCAGTGAGATGCGAATGAAAACTAAAATGATGCTTCTACAAGCTAACATACATCAAAATGAAAGCAAGCACTTGCTGAAATCAAGCAAACAACACTCACACAAAGCAAAACAAAAAAAGCGACAGAAACACAACGCAAGACATGAAAAGCGAGCTTACCTCGAAACACTTGAGTTGAATGTGCCTACTACTCCTAGATGCAATGTGGGATGTCATAGCTACAAGTTCGATGTGAGGAATGAGCTCTATAGCATCCAGTTGATGACTTTTGATCAAATTGAGGTTGTGACGTGCATGCCACAAATCTAGGAAAAGCGATACTTGGCGGGAGGTTTCTGAAATGATTCTTGCATGTATCCTCCATCTGTTAAAAATAAATCCCTAAATCAAGGGATTCCTTTGCATGCTGCCTTCGGAGAAGAAGTCCATGCATGCAAATCATTTTTGCTCGGTCCCGGAGGGAACCGGTCAACCTAAAGGCACATGCATCGGTCTGCGAGCTTGGGATGAAAATCTGTGCAGTTTCTAGGCTGAGCAGAGATGGTTGTCCCAGAGGTATTACGTAGTTTCTGTGAGGAACAGGTGGTTGTCTCCTAGGATTGCACAATTTTTGGGTTGAGCAGATTTCTTAGGTCAGACCTCGCAATTTTCTCAAGGAAGCTTGTTTGACTGTATCTCACAATTTCTGAGTTGAGCAGCTGTCCTGGGTCATACCTTGCAATTTTCTCAAGGAAGCCTGTATGACTATATCTCGCAATTTTTTCTAGTTGCTGGGCTGGCTGTCCTAGAGGGATTATGTAACTTCTGGGAGCAAGAGGTGACTGCTGCCAAGAATTGGGCAATTTCTGGGCTAAGTAGTTGTCCTGGGATGAATTGCGTAATTTTTGAGAGGAAGAATTGCACAATTTTGGAGCCCGACTGTTTGCGCAATTTCTGGAGGGAAGGTTGGTTCCCCTCCAGAATTGCACAATTCCCAGAGGGATATGCTCAACCAACAACTGACACCAAGTCCGGGAAGTAGCCTGTGAAGGGGGTGGAACAAACTTGCATGCACAAGCTGACAAGACTCTATGAAACAATTGAAATTGATGTGCTTGACAGTGAAAGACATGCTGCTAAGGATGGTCGGTAGGGAGGCTCTAAAATGAAGCTAAGGAAAAATTTTGGAGGGTGGTTGTAGCCGCTACAACACTTGGCGACACACTAGTAAAACTCTAGCTCTTTGAATGGACCTTGTTCATGAAAATCAAGTCTAACACCTCTAGAAGTATTGTTCAGTTCTCTGGTTGTCTTGGTTTCCACACTTGCTTGATTGTAAGATGTAGCATCTGTCAAGCCCTTGGTCGGCTGACACACATTCCAATCCATTCCAACACATTTTTTTTATTGGGGATGAGGGGTATATTGGTGCACAAGCATTATAGTCATCAGAGTTTTAATTTCATCTCTAGTGTTGCTCCGCTACCAGCAGACTTGGACAGTACCCCGGCGGAGTCATGCAGGAACACAAGCAATGCTCTGCTTCCAGCAAACCTGATCAGT
This sequence comes from Pinus taeda, assembly GCA_000404065.3. NCBI lineage: Eukaryota > Viridiplantae > Streptophyta > Pinopsida > Pinales > Pinaceae > Pinus > Pinus taeda. The sequence continues at coordinate 25,146 of APFE030804325.1, forward strand.
ACCCTGACTGAGTTGCTTGCATCACCCCTCTGCACAGGAAGCCTTTCTCTTATTTCGCCTTACTCATTTTCATTTTGAAATTTTTCACTTTTCATATTTTTATTTTTTTCATTTTCATAATTGTGCATAGCACTTATTCATTTCAGAGGTGGAAGAGGGATCCTGACTTATTGAGAGCAGAAGAGGTTTTTCCTTCAAAGAATTATTTTATATATACCTCTGACATACTTGTTAAGGTTTTTTCCCCTCACCTTACTCTACTTGACTGAGCTGACAAGGATTAACTCAAAAACAGCAGACGAGAGTAGGTGATACTAGTTAGCGAGCATGCATTGTGTTTTCATCAAGGTTCACTTCGAACAGTACGTATTTTCCATTGGCGTATCATGGACTGAAGATAACAAGTTCTTACATAAGAGAGCAAACAACAGATAACCAAATGTTAATAGTTGTACAAGTCCTCTTGTACTTTACCCAGCTTATTTCAAGAGTCGCACACAGTCCATGCAGAACTAACCTACGGACAATAACAAGAAAACAAACCAAAAATCAAAGCAAGAAGCAGAATAAAATGTGAAAGCATAGCGAGTAAGCAAAAAAACAAGTAAACATGCAAACAAGCAAACAAAATGCAAAGCAAGAAGCAAAAGAAAATGCATATGCAAAGCGAGTAAGAAAAAAAACACACAAAGAAAGAAGCAAACATGCATGCAAGCAAACAACTCAAAAAGAAAACCCTACTCCTACTCCTAAGCTAACAGTGCATGGGTCATCTCACGTGAAGTGATACTTCCAATGCATCCACTGACACATTGTTTGACCCATGTCAGTGAAGGCATGGTTCGCGAACAACACAGATGTGCAAACCGGAAGATATGAAAGATACAACAATAAAGGCAGACACACTCTAAGCTTATAAGCGTCCACAGAACAAAAATGAGTGAAAGTGCATGCATGCAGTCCATGGACATACCATGATGTTGTGTGACACAACGTGCAGATGCTAAGCACACGGATACTCTTGACTGTGACATGTAAGCACATGCTAAGTAAGATTCCTCTAATGCATAAGAAATGGGATCGTGTAGTTTGAGTGGAGGAAATGAAATTTGAGTGTTAGATTGATCTTCAATGCATATATGAGTGATGAGGAGCCTTGCATGTTTGAAAAATTCTTGATCAGAAGTGAAACCAACCTCAAGACAGTGAGGCCCTGACAAAACCATTAACTCGGGATGAAGTGCGTCGACAGTCTGGGGTTTTTGACTTCATTGACAGATGGATCATCATAGACTAGTGGCTTAGACGGATTAACAACGAGTGAATCAACATCGTGATCAGATGATGAGGTAAAGAGATCACAACAACCAAGATTAGAAAATCCAAGATGTTGGTCGGCATCCTCATGATTCGATGAATCACATAGAGGGGTAGATGAGAAGAAAGAATGTTCATCCTCTATGTTTCTAGAAAACATAGGTGAAAAATCAAGTGGATGTTCAAAGAATGATTGGTCCTCTCCATTGTCAGGTGATGGAATGACATTCGGTGTGTCCTGCAGATGATGAACAATGGGTGTGTCTGTGGATGTAGATACACATGAAAAATCTGGGATGGTAGGATCACCAAGGAGGTCAGGGAAAAATGGAGGAGGTACAAACATACAAGGATTGTCCTCTGCTTCTGGTGGATGTTCAAGCTCCCAATCATAATCTTCATGAATTTCGGCACTTGTTGGTTGTGCAACACCAACTCCGTCGATAGATCGATCCTCATTCAAAACAGGTGTAGAGTCCAGTGTAATTGGGAGGATGATCAGAATGTGAGGATGGAGGTTGAGGTATGAAATACATGTGATAACCCAATGGATTGGCAACCAAGCTTGAAAAAAAATCGGAAGGAGTGATGTCAGGAGGATGAACAGATGTGTGTGCATATTCTCCCACATCACTCTGCGGTGGTGGAGTTGTTTGATGAGGGGATGGCAGATAGTCACTTGTGACAGCGACCATGTCCGTTTGTGATTGCACAACTCCATCACTGAAGTATGTTGGGCACAGTTTAAGCTTAAACTTCTTCTTGGGATTGACATATTGGATAAGACAATATTCAAATCTGTCCATGAGACACTGAAATTTTATCCGATTTTCAAAGCTTCAAACATGAATAGATGGAAGCACTCTGAAAATTCCATAGGTGATTTGTGCACGGCCTTCCATTGTTTTAACATTTTTTTATCAAGTACTTCAAGATCATCAAAATGGTGGAAAACAGATACGATTAGTTCACTGAACTACTTGAATGAGTGCATGGCGTTATGAGGTAGTGTGCCACACCATTGCAATGCGTGGTGGGGAAGTGTGTGTGCAAGCAGTGAACAGATCTTTGTTTCACTAAAATCTTCCATGCCCTCCATGAGCACATGGAAGTCATCTAAGTGCTCAGGCCAGGCCACTTCGCCTTCACCATCATACATGATTTGTGACAAGTGATCCTGGAAATCCCTCTCAATGTGAAAAATATGTCCTTTGGACAGACATTTCAGAGGGAAAACTATAATGAACTCCATGATAGATGTGTGAAGGCTCAAAACAAATGATGAGGAATCAGCTTGTCATCTGGCCCTACTTCTAGCGCTAAAAATGTTGACGGTGTTGGACCCACCAACATGTCAGGGGATCTCCCCGGTAAGAAGTCCCAATTAGATCTCAAACCATTTGGTGTAGGAGTCCTAGCAGTGGGTCATATGGTATTGCCTTGACCGCGGTTTCGTACAGAGGCAATTAAGAAGTCCCTGTTGGTAGCAAGGGTGTGACAGTTGCACCAAGTCAAGGAAGGTGCATGAACGGTTCTAACACACGGAAAGTGGGGTGAGTGTGCCCCTTGGAAACCTGTGATAGCATGCGCTTTGGAAGGGAACACACAAGCGAAGATGCATCACAAGCTGGAAAGCAAGTTAGCTAACAATCTGAAGTAATGGTTAAACTAATAAGCACATTTCAGTAAGATTCATACATACTTGTATAGAATATTCCATACATGCATGTGTAAGCAAACAAATATATATATCATTTAGAGTAAACAAGATAGCTGGAAGAAAATACGACATATGCATGAAACGTGTTGGCATTGTTATATTAAGAAGTGTAAGTTCTAGTCATACAATACATCCATGTCCAACCACTAGTTTCTATAGCAGAACGCTATAGTCACAACCACCTACTCCTCCAAAGAGATATACTAGCTCTTCGTAGTGGAGAAGCCAAGGATCATTATAATACTGTCCAATCTCTCTCTAAGATATTCCTATTGGAAGCTTGGCTGACCAAAAGCCTATACAATGAGTTATAAGGGACTATTTATAGCAAAGGGTGGGATGACCCTTGACATCCCCCTTTGTGACCGTTCATCTACCCTCATGGCTCTTCAACTACTCTATTACTGTTACATTCAACTATTGACACTTGAACTTCCACTTGACAAGACGTTACATAAAATCTGCACCTATACCCATGTGAGACAAAATGGCTTAAGCAAGCCATGCAAGACATCACTAGCACTTGGACCGTTGTGGTAAGACTAACTCTTTGGCATGCTCGTGATGGTCAACAGTGGCAAACTGATGCCAATATTGGTTGTCTGTGATGGTGTCTGTGTGCTAAATGGTGACATCTTATTGAAAGTGAACTCTTGCCTCCATTTCATCCACATACAATGATATGGCCCCTCTGTCCAACTCGTTTGATATCATGTGCACCATCATCTTGAGTGTGGTTGGACCAACAACATACTTATGCATAGTGTTTGTGCTGATCTCCAAGTGTGTGTTGGTGACCATGTGCATCAACTTGTCGAAGTAGATGTTCAGCTCCAGTCAGACTTTCTTCTTGTCTTCGCCTCGGTGAGTGTGCCAAATGGGTGGGATCGCATGCATGCACACAATGACATGCACGTTGTTGAATTCCTTTGTATGCGATCAATAGCACGGCTCACCTTGTCTACTCTATGCCAGCTATTGGGATGGATCTATAACTTGTATGGGCGCAGTTTCATCCATTTGTGCATGTTGCACTCCCTATAGTACCTGTTCCTATTGTAACTCATTCTCTTGTCTATGCAGTGCTTGTTCTTCCTTGAGTTGTTGCTTCAGCACATGCAACTCCTTCTCTATTTCTATCTCTACCTTCACGCGATCTTTGTGTCGTGCCGTCATGTCATAGCCTTAGTCCCCAAAGGTGCTTTCATCCCAAGTGAATTTTCTTGAGCTTGCAACTTTGTTCCACCTCTGTGTTGTCAACAACCTTTCTCTTGCATTCGTTGCATGTAGGTGTGCTACCTTCTACTGCTGCTGATGGTGTTGCTCATTGTGATGCTGCTTCCATATTATCTTGATGTCCTTGTCTATGAACAACTTAATGTCTTCATGGGTAGGCAAGCTCATAGAAACTTGCTTCGCTGCAAACCCCATTGTGCTCTCAACGGTGTCCTTTGACTCTGCTCTCTTGGAAGCCATTGTACCTATGTTGTTGTGATGCAGATAAAATCTGTGATACCTGGAGACATAGAAACACTCATGGCAAGCAAACTGTCATTTGAAAACCAAAACAAACTAGAGGACTGACTTGCAACATACCTGTGTGATTGATCGTGAAGGTTGCGCAATTTCCGGCAGGAGGTCGCGAGACCGACTACCAAAACTACACAAGGCACAGTCTAGGCTATCAGGAGGCTAACTGACTACTGAAACTACGCAATGCATAGTCCATCCTAGCCTGCTGAGGACTGAAACTACGCAATGCCAATTATAGTTAGCAGTGACATGCAACTAGCAAACTGCATTGCATAGTTTTTGGGACCAGCAGGACATTGCCTCTAAGAATTGCACAATGCAAGCATGGAGATTAGTGTTGGGCCATAATAGCTCAATTTCTGGAGGGAAGGCAAAGCCTTCACTTCTAAATGCAAAGTGCTAACCAGGCAAGGCACGGTCCAGGCCAAGGCTGCCTAGACCGGCCGACAAACAACTGAAAACATGAGAATTTTGAATGCATGATGAGATGAGTGAAAACAAGAGTGAATGATCATACATGGAAATAGCAAGTGAAAAATTTAGAAAACGGGAAAGCATGCATGTGTGTGAAGCGAGTTGTCATAATGGCGATAGTTTGTGCAAAAATAGTGTCATGCATGCGACAACAGTGAGATGCGAACGAAAACTGAAACGGTGCTTTTACAATCTAACATACATCAAAATGAAAGCAAGCACTCATTGAAATTAAGCAGACATCACTCACACAAAGCGAAACACAAAAAGCGACAAAAACACGACGCAAGATATGAAAAGCGGGCTTACCCTGAAACAACTGAGTTGAATGTATCGACGACTCCTAGATGCAATGTGGGGTGTTAGAGCTACAAGGTCGATGTGAGGAATGAGCTCTATAGTGTCTGGTTGATGTGTTTTGATAAAATCGAGGTTGTTACGTGCATGCCACAAATCTAGGGAAAGCGACACTTGGCGAGAGGTTTCTAAAATGATTATTGCATGTATCTTCCAGCTACTAAAAATAGATCCCTGAATCAAGGGATACCTTTGCATGTTGCCTTGGGAGAAGAAGTCCATGCATGAAAATAAGTTTTGCACGGTCATGGAGGAAACCAGTCAACCTGAAGGCACATGCATCGGTCTATGAGCTTGGATGAAAATGTACGTAGTTTCTAGGCTGAGCAAAGATGGTTGTCCCAGAGGGATTGCGCAATTTCTGGGAGGAACAGGTGGCTTTCTCGCAAGATTTTGCAATTTTTAGGTTGAGCAACTGTCCAGGGTCAGTCCTCGCAATTTTCTCATGGAAGCCTGTCTGACTGTATCTCGTAATTTCTAAGCTGAGCAGCTTTCCTGGGTCAGACCTCACAATTTTCTCAAGGAATCTTGTTTAACTGTATCTCGCAATTTCTTCTAGCTATTGGGTTGGTTGTCCCAGAGGTATTACACAATTTCTGGGAGCAACAGGTGACTACTGCCCAGAATTGCACAATTTCTGGGCTGAGAAGCTGTCTTGGGATGAATTGCACAATTTTTGAGAGGAATACTGTTAGGAATAATTATGAAATTCTGGAGCCCAGCTCGGTTTCTAGCTTGGTTTGTGCAATTTTTGGAGGGAAGGTTGGTTCCCCTCCAGAATTGCGCAATTCCCAAAGGGAGTTTCTCAACCCACAACTAACACTAAGTCTGAAAAGTAGCCTATGAAGGGGGTGGAAGAAACTTGCATGCACAAGCTAACAAGACTCTATGAAACAGCTGAATCTGATGTGCTTGATAGTGCAAGACATGCTATTGAGGATGGTTGGTAGAGAAGCTCCAAAACGAAGCTAAGGAAAAAATTTGGAGGGTGGTTGTAGCCGCTACAACAGAACCTCATTAAAAATATTAATTATTTTAATAAATCTTCATCCGTGTGGCATTTCTCCAAATGATTTATGGGTCTTGGAGATCTCATGTGCCTTATCCTCTCCACCAAATTTCATGGCTAGATCATATTTGATGCTATCAAAAATCAACTCTCCCTCTTAGCAAGGAATGTGCTCTAATAATGCCTCACCATAGAAGCTTCATACTAATCTTCCGCATTGGTACCTATGTTGATGCTTGGCCTGCTGCCTCACATCCCCTGCACTGTTGCTTCCTATACTATTGCTCATGACACTGTCACATCTATACTGCAGCTCCCTCTCAACATGTTGCATCATGTTGCCCATAGTACTGCGACTGCTAACTGCGACACTGCAACTCAGCTACCAAGAAGTAAGTAACTGATTTCACCCAAACACTGACATCCTAGTCAGTCTGGAATCCTCCTAATGCTAAAGCCACCTCTATTGTTATCATGTGCTTCCTCTGCTACCACTACGCTGCTACAAACACATTTGTGCCTCTCGCACTGCTACAACCTCCACTGCGCTGCCTCAGATTTCAGCACTCTAGCATTGCCATTGTTGCTTCATCACACCTTGCTCCAACTGACACCTGTCATCATGCTACTGTCTTTAAGGGCTCTTGTAGTCGGATGTGATCCAAGAGTTTCGGCACCTCAAGGATCATGCCCCTCCATGTAGTCCTCTCAACTACAACTCTATGTCTCCCCACCTCTTCTCTAGAGGCGCATGAGCACTCATGGCACAATCGTCATCAATCCTATAAGTACTAAAAATACAAAACAATTCAAAAACTTAGAGTAGAGGGATAGAGTCTCTAAGAGTCCCTAGAAAATAAGTATTTGACTTCAAATTGTTCCTTCTTGTTCTTCTTTGGTGGTCCTTCTTCGGAAAAATTTGCTTGATCCCTATTTCTCTTTCTATTTCTTGGATTCTTAGGACAATTGCTTCTATAGTGACCCATCTTGTGGCACTTGTGGAATTCAATCTTTGATAGGTCTATCTTCCTTCTAGGCCCTTTATACTTCTTTAAGGTTCCTTTGTTCTTGTATTGAGTGGAATAGGCATTTGAAACTTTCTCTTCTTCATTCTCTTTGTTGCTTACCAATGAAATTTTAACTTCTTCTTGACTATATGCATTCCATAATTGTTCAAATGTAGGAGTTTCCTTCCAACTGTTGAGACCTGATGAAAAGGCACTCCAAGATGTTAGTAATCCTAGAATTGTAGTGATTACAAGATCCTTTTCAAGTACTATCTCATCAATTTCCTGGAGTTCATCTCTGATTCTAATATTCTTACAAAGAATGATGCCATAATGTCTTATTTTGTCATCTTTATAGTGCTCAGTTCATTCTTAAGACTTTCTATTTGACCAAGATTCTTGATTGTGAATAATTTGGATAATGCCTCATACATCTCTTGAGTAGAATCTATGTTGGATATATATGGGATGAGGTTATCCTTTATTCCATTCACCAATAGATTCATGACTTTATTCTTCTCAAGGATGAGATCTATCCTCTTTTCCCATGCCCTGTAATTGGATGCTCCTTCTAATTTTTTTTCTCCCTTCATTGAGTTAGACATTATTTTTGAAGATGGTAGGCTTGACTTCTTATATGATCTTTTTCCTTGATGATCCTTTATTCAAACTTCTTACAATCCCTTATTCTTCTTTCAATAGATCTTTAGGCTACCTTTTTCCTTCTTCTTCACCTTAGCTCTGATACCATGTTGGAAAATCAGAAAGGAAAAAATATTTTCCTTAATGTTGATAATTACTTGTGATATTCTTATGTTCTTATTAACTTTCCTATGTTCTTCTTTTAACTTAGTTCATCAAGCAATTACCAAGACTCCTTGACCTAGACACAGACTTCATCTTATCACCAAGTCATTCCTTCCTTTCTTTTGTAGATGATAGTCTTCCAGCAATAATTTTGACATAACACTTCGATCTAGTAGCAATACACTTTCGACTTCCCCAGCAACAGAACTTCGACCCAGCAACAAAACTTTGACCTTTTCAACAACAAAACTTCGACCTTCCCAACAACAGAACTTCGACCCAAGAAATCCAGAACTTTGACCTTCCCAACAACAGAATTTTGATCCAGTAAATAGCCCAGTAAGTCAACGTGTGTGAGAGATAGACAACCCAAAATTTTCGATTTTCCTTCTCCAACAAATCTCCTCTTGCTTCTGCAACTTTGCACTCAGTAAGGGAATTTTGAGGTCTAAAACGAGCCTCTAAAGGAAATTATAAAATAATAGTGGAAATAATAAAATAATATTAGATTACATCAAATTTTAGAGGGAAAAAGTAAAAAAATATTTTTCAACTCGTATTTTCAACTTACCTCCCTATGAGTTTACTCAAATTTCGAGCAACAACACTTGTTGGATGCAGAATTTGATTCCTCATCCAAGGAGTACCCATGTTGCATACTTTCGATGGATCCCGCTACACGAAAAATGAGAAATACGTGAAAACGTGATTGCAATCTCGTTTTTTCATGTATTTCTCATTTTTCATGTACTAGGGTCCATCGAAAGTATGCAACATGGGTATTCCTTGGATGAGGCATTAAATTGTGCATCCAACAAGAACCCCCATTCAAAATTTCAGTGAAAACTTAGGGAGATAAGTTGAAAATACGAGTTGAAAAAATAGTTTTATTATTTTATTATTTTTAATCCTTTTACTTTTTTACTCAAAAAATGATGAATCATCCCCCATGGTTGACATCATCATCTTGAATCCTATCGGTTCTTATAAAGTTTAGTTTGATTATACATTTTTCTTAGGATACCCATTTTAGACCTCAAAGTTCCCCTAATGTTTTTTGTTGCCTCTTCTTGATATCAAACTCGTGTGTGAGTATCTTTCAAATGTATCAAACTGCTTTTTATATATACCATTTTCGAGAGTTTGAACTACCCTCATGTAGGACAACTTGATCAGGTAAGCGTCAACTTGGTGTGGAGGTGACAAATGACTTATTTTACTCAATAATAATTATTTTTACATGATTCAAAAGCCCAAGAAGGGTTTCATTAAATGGGCAATGACTCTAATAACTCAAGACAAAACCTAGAAGTCCTCAATGGGGACTTTGACCTAGAACATGATGACCCAAGCATGAAACTCTTGCTTTAATAAGTCATAATAATAATAATAATAATATTTTTTTTTTTGATAAATAGATTTCATTATGACTCAAATACAGTTATGAAGATCGAACTTAGTTACATTCTTCAACACATATAACCAAAATATTAACAATGAAAAAATAGCCATAGAATCCACATAATAGCAAATACAAGTGCTCACAAATCATAATAGGAAAATAGCTCTTATTAACTTATGAAAAAGCCAACTAAGTCAGGGACTTCTATGTACCACTTGACCATAAATTAGGTAGAACGAAATATTTCTTTTAGGCAATCACCCTTGTGCCTTATTCTAAGCATGAATGTGGGATCTCATGGGATAAACCAAGACATAATCAACGAGGGACTCCACCTCCACCCTCATCTACTTTGATCTCACCTAAATTGGTCCTGAGATCACAAAACCAAACTAAACTTGGGTGCCTCATAATTTCTTCACCATACCTTGAGGAATTTTCCTGTCTCCATGCATCTGTTGATCAGGGCTTCCCAGAGAAAACCATTTCCACCCCTAACCCTTGGAAATTTTCCTAAGACCACCTCACCCTATTCCAAAACCTTCCAATAATCCAAATCTCAACCAAGAATGAATCCCATCACACCATGCTTATCCAGGAAATGGCAAGGCAAGGATGAAACCATTGTCAAACCAGGAAAAACCCATGCCAATGGCAGCAAATGGACCAAATAAACAATTGCATGTACCATGCATTCACACCCCAACTAAGAAATCATACATGCAGCCTGTTACCTGCAAAATCCTCCTATTGAAGTTGTTGATCCAACCTTCTCCTTACCTTCCTTCACTTTCCTTTACTTTCCTTTGCTTTCCTTTCTCCAAATTCAAGTGAATGCCAAAATGCTCGAAGAATACTCTAAGTGCGCAAGAGTGCATGAGAGAGAATGAAAGGAGGGAGCCAAATTGAATTGACCAAAGTTGTGAACTGATTCTCTGATGCCCTTTTATTATTGATGTCTCATTTTTCTTCATTTTCCTTCATTTTTCCTCTAATTTCCTTAGCATGAAAATTTGTGTCCCTTCACCTTCATTTTCTCCTATTTTCCTTATTTCGCATAATCAAATGCCAATTATTGTGTCTTTTCCTTTGCCAATTTCCATAGCCATTATTGAACCACAAGTGATGCCCACTAAAATGTTTGCCCCAACATTCAGCTTGGAATATGTGTCCCATGATCTTAGTCTTATTTTGCCCTTATTATCCTTTATTACATGAAACTTTAAATTGGGGCTACTACACTAGTTTTGTTAACATTGCTTGCTTCTTTTTTACCTTAATGGAGTGAATGCATTTGACATGTGCTATAGCCACCGCATCTTGAATATGTTAGTGTTCCAAAAAACCAAATTGCATAGGCGAGTTGTATGTTGATAATGGATTATTTTTGTGTGTTGCAATAATCTTGGAAATCATTTTATAGACAGTGTTGCATAGAGAGAAATCAAGTTAGAAATTATGCACTAGGAAAAATGCATAAAAAATTATAACTTATATTGATCAATGTTAAATAAATAGTTATCAAGAGGAAAATTGAATCTTATAGTCTTGCTTTGACAGGAACTAATAAATTGATATTTGAAGTGGATAAATTAAATCCTTGCTCCTTGTTAGGTAGTAACCACTAGTAAGCCTACACATTTATATTTTCTCTTACATAAGGGTTGAGGAAAACATAAATAATGTGGGAAGTAACTCCTGGTAAGTATATTTATTTACACTTATTCCTATCATTTTTTTATGAATAGACTTACTTAAATTATGGTGGGAAGTAATTGATAATAAATATCTCATTTATCTGAGTATGATCTATTTTCAAGGATTTTATTTTTTTCAAGGATTTTATTTTTGGATGATTTTCGTGCAAAGCTTAAGAATAAAAAAATCATAAATATCTAAAAATCATGCATAAATATTGCAACCATATCTATAAATTATGGCATAAAATGTGTGAGACAATTATCCACATGACATTATATTGTGCAAAGAATGCAATAAGACCTGGATGATTTTCGTGCAAAGCTTAAGAATAAAAATTCATAAATATCTAAAAATCATGCATAAATATTGCAATCATATCTATAAATTATGGCATAAAATGTTTGAGACAATTATCCACATGACATTATATTGTGCAAAGAGTGCAATAAGACCTTCAAGTTACAGTCCTATCAAATGTTTAAAAAATAGTTTTTTAATAATATTTAAAAGCAAATATTTATTTTTCAAACTAAAACATTATAATTTGCATTGGTCAATGTTAAATTAATAGTTGTCAACAAGAAAATCAATTGTAGAGTCTTGCCTTGGCATGGATTAATAATAATAATAATTTAAAATTAAAGTTATAATGTGGTAGCCACCAATTTAATTTATATAGCTATGCTAGTTTAGCTATACTCATAAAAGTTATTATATTTTTTAAGACATTTTTAGTCCCTGCATAGGCAAGACTCTAGCAATCAATTTGTAGTTTGACTATTATTAGTTTATCTTTGACTTATAAGAAACATAATGTAAAATAAATAAATATTTTTATTATAATTTAAAAGTTTAATTTGTAAACACTTGATTGGACAAAAAATTGAATGTCTTTTTTCAGTCTTAATGCCATTTCTCTCAACCTCGCCAATAAACTCTATTAAATCTGAGAATAATGCCATACAAGTAATTGCTTCTTTTATTTTGTAGAAACAATTACAATTAATATCATGCATTAAATAATGTTAGTATTGCAATTAATATCTATTTACAATTAAACATTGTTGGTTGTTGAAATATTTTCTCACTACACCAAATTTGTTACTAACCCGGCCATCAGAAGCATTATCTCTATGAAAAGAGAGAGCCTGATTGTTTTCTCGCAGTTTCTACTCACCATCCCATAACTATCCACCTGACTACATGGGAATAATAGCATACGGCAGGTTCAAGTCCCATGATTGTTATCCATTAGGCCCAGAACATGCCTGTCTAAAGTTGCTTTTAATTTATGTGTTTGTTGCAAGGATGTTCCTCAGCAATGGATAAGGACTTTGTAAGGACCTTTCATCCCTTGTAATCCTTTCTTGTTTTCAACTTTATTTTGATCCTTCGTACTTGGCTTGTACCATAATATTTGCATGAGGGCTCATGTTTTATGCTAACTCTCTTTCGATTTTGTATATTTGTATATTTTGTTCTCAAGTTATAGTGTCTGATTTAAAGCTCTTAATGTTTCCCCTTTGTTCTGCGGAAAGTAAGATGGGGTTATAGTTAAACATGTGGACAATATAGAGAATCCTTACAAAAACCAGCCATGATTCAACAAAGGGTTTACTGCACCACTAAATAAGTTGTATGTGTGGACCCTAGTCGAGTATGATCGCATTGTCATGCTTAATGCGGACAATCTTTTCCTGTAGAATGCAAATGAGATTTTTCAGTGTGGGAGGTTTTAAGCATAGGAATATTCTCAGTGTGGGAAGTTTTAAGCATAGGAATATTTCTAAATACAATACAACAGTGATCATAAAGGGAAAAACTAAAGATTCGGATCAAGGTTTGGCATGTTGTTTGTGTGCCGAAGTTTCTCTTTTTATTCCTTTGGGATTGAAGTGATCTATTCTTTTACTCTTCTATGGTCTGAAGTGATTTGTTTGGGTTGGGCTTTTTATCATATTATAGATGTGATTAAAAACTATACATTTGAATCATAAACAAGTGAGAGACTTTCATTATGAGAAAAGGATTTTGCACAGTTGTAAAGGCTTATTTTAAGAAATTCAATACGAACTTTGACACATTTTTACATTTATGAGAGTTAGAGCATATGAAAATGGTGAAAGTTATGTTATGAAATTGTTGAAAGTGGAGTTATGTTTTTTTATTCTTACAAGGCTTTCGCAACAACCTTAATTAATCAAGAAATTGAGGAGACATATCTACATAAAAACAACTCATCATGGGATGTCTTAATTATGCATCTTTGGGAGTAATTATTTATAATCTCTCTATATATTCATTTGTTCAATTAGGCTTCAATTTAGGTAGACTTATGATAATTGATTACACATAGTGGTCCTTAAGTTAGATTAGAGAGGACATGCCACTGCTCTCATGTTTCAAATGTTTTTCATTTTATAAGAGAGAGTGTATGTACTCCACCCTAGAAATTAAGGGACAATTGATCTACCTTAATTTGTTGATTTCTTAATGCAGATTTGAACCTGAGATGGCATGTGTCATATGGACTAAATAGTGTCATCACTTTTCTAGTGTTCCATGGATGAAACCCATGAGTTGGATTGAACACTTGCTATTTAGTATTTGCCACAATGTCGTTGGTATATGAAGCGAGTTTATTTTATTCATATTTTTTTTCTTGGAAAATATAAATTGTCAAACTTTGTCATATAAATATGAATACAATTATGCTTCGTAAAATAATTTACAGAATAAATGTCAGCTTACAAATATGAAAAAATATATATTAATATCCTCCATACTATATTAACACCAGTTTAAAGATTTCATAATATACTTTATATGTATCATGCTAGTAATTTCTATATGCAAATTTTGTACTAACATAATCCTTAATTTCATTGCCAAAGGACTACACTACCTACAATACTCGTAAATCTTGTAATAAAATTTAAAGTTGTTTTCAATTGGTTAAGAATCCACATGTTAATATGACAAGGGATTCAAATGGATTTACAAAAGTGAAAATTTAAGTATTTATGAAATATGTTAAATATAACAAAACATATAAACAACCTAAAATCCAAAGAAATTGTAAGAGTTAAAGTCTACATATTTATGAATCACTAATAAAATCATTTTGAAAAACATAATTTTCTCAAATAATAATCATCAATCATAATGTATTTGTAAACACTAATAATGATAAATATCTTCATCATAATTATTTCATATTAATTAAAAAACAAAATTAAACCAACCTTAATTAAAAATACTTTATTATCCAAATTTTAAAACATATTTAAAATATAATATTAAACCCCATTATAATATACCATATAACCAGCTCTAAGCCTTCCTTAAAATAATAAGTGATAATGATTGAAAAAAAATTATTAATTATAAGTAATTTTTTACAAATTTAAAAAATAAAATTAAAAAGTTGTTTTCACTTTAAAATATTATTTTTTAGAAACAACCTTGTTAAAACCCAAAATCTGTGGTATAAAAAACCATTAGTATTTAAAGTCAAACTAACTTATTATGTATTTGTCATAATAATAAAGTTAAATTTGAACCATAAACACCAAAATAATAGATAAACATATTTCATTACATATTTTATTTGAAATAATTTCTCAGTGCACCAAAAAGAAATTGTTAAGATGTGTGGAAAATTTCCTTACACTCAAAGGATGAGACCTTGCTTGTACGTTCGGCTGAGGTGGATCAATTTCCTTTCCAAACTTCTTTATCATGTCTTTATCATGTGGATATGAGTGGGCCTCGGGTAATCCTTTTGAGCATTTTCATGGATTACATTACTATGGATAATGAATTTAGTATTAATTAATGGAAAATTTATTAAAATTATTATTTAAATAATGATATAAAAAAATAGATAATTAATAAATAAATTGTATTTCTAATAAGGAAATGTGTTAAATAAATCTTAATTAAATTTAAAAAGTTAATAGATTTAATAAAATTTTAAAAGTAAATCAGATATGTTATTAATACTATTATGATATTTTAGTTCATTTTAATAATTAATTTTTATTAATTTAGTAGGTTTTAGTCTAAATTTGTTATGTTTTGGTTTTTTGGAACATATTTTCTTGACAATTTATTTATGTATTTAAAAACACATTTTAAATAATCAAAGTTACAATTTTGCTCAAAATTGTATCCCCAAATTCCAACAAAAAAATCGAAATATAAAATAGTTAGGCAATGCCCTTAAATAAGGTGAAACTAAATTTCATTGGATTCTAATAAAAGCATAGAAAAAAATGTGGTTTTTTGGTTAGTAAATATATCAAAATCTACATTGTATCATAAAAAATGATATAAAAATAAAAAAATTCTCATGAGATCAAATCAATGTTAAATTTACGGGACAAAATAGCCTCTCTACACAATTTCAATGTTAAAATTTACAAAATTACCATTATTATATCCATCTAAATTGGATCATTTATTCATTAGTTGCCAATTTACATGCACTATTTGGAATGAAATTAATTATCATGAAAGTCAAAAGTATACCGAGGATGGTCATTCTATTGATATATGCCTTAAGATGGCGATCAAGATCACAGAAAACCACCACAAAGCTCTCCTCATAATAATATGGGGTGTATAAGTAACAAGAATCCTAACCACCTTTGAAGGAAAAGAGCATGTCTCCACGAGGGTCACCATTCACAATTTGGCCATCACCGATTCTATAAAGCCAACAATCCACATAAAATCACAAACTCTTTCCTCAGAAGCCATCATTCAGACAGACTATCACTGGGCCTTCTTTTATTGAGTAGCCAAAGGCTCTCCCTTATGAGAGGGACCAAAGGAGTTTTACATGTTTGTACCAAAAAAATTTCACCATCTTAACAAACATTGGTTTGACCTCCAACAACTTTGCGAAGTTATTTTTTCTCAAATTAATTGCTCAATTGGCACATAAATGGAATCACACAATTGCATGTTTATGGGGACTCACAAATTGCAATTAAATGGATGTCAAAGACAACTCGGATCAAAAAATAATCTCTTCCACCTTTATATCACAAAGTTTGTCAACATATATTCATTTTCTAAAATATTTCTTTTGAACATGTTTACAAGCATAGGAATTCAGAAGTAGACACCCTTTCCAAAGTTGGATTGGATTTGGATAGAGCCACATGCAAAGTCATAAAAAAAAAAAGGGACAACTACAAGATTTTTTTTTTCTCATACATGCTTAAAAGCACATCAAGTATATTGATATTTATTTTTGTCAATGGTTCACAAGAACTATTTTTTAGGATAGATGTAGATTTTTTTAGACCTTTTTGGGTGAAAAATAATATATTGTACTTTCAAATTGTAATGTTTGACAACATATATATTAAACTATGTAATTAAGTTGAAAAATTGAAAGTTTAGCTAAGAGACACTCTTCCTATTTTTGTTTGGGATTTTATTTACATACGGTATAAGCCATTGAAATGCAACAAATTCTACGATGTAGTTTGTTATATATAATATATATATATATATATAAATATATAATATAAAAATATAATTACATATTTTTTTTCCTTTGGAAATGTGTGTGAGAGATAAATAACTCTCATACGCTCTTAGAAACAAAAAAATGCACAATTTAAATTAGAAAAGCAAAGTAACACGTCTACAAGAATATAATATGAAAAAAATGATTATCAACACTTACATTAATTAAATTTCAAAAAATTGAATAAGTATCTTTAGAAATGATGATGAAAACCACATGCTTCCCAAGATTTACAAAAGTGAACCATGAGTAAACTAAAACACAAATTAATGAAGGAAATTCAAAGATTATTAAACAAATTATTTGTATATTTTCTGATTAAACAACTTTTTATAACTCTTTATTTATTGCATATAGATTCAATCCCCATGATAGCAATCAAACATGCATTTCATGAAAATCCTTCTCTCAAAATTAATGAAGGAAATTCAAAGATTATTAAACAAATTATTTGTATATTTTCTGATTAAACAATTTTTTATAACTCTTTATTTATTGCATATAGATTCAATCCCCATGATAGCAATCAAACATGCATTTCATGAAAATCCTCCTCTCAGAAAATAATTGAACTGAATAATTTTTAAGCCACTAAAAATTTTCAATTATAGCATATACCTATGCCATGAAACTATTTATCAACCATGAAATCATTTTTAAACCCATGATCTTTTTCCACTAAAAAATATAAATACGTCTTATACAAAAATACTAATACCATATATCTTCAATAATAGATGGACCCTGAAAAAATATAATCAAACTCATGACCTTTTCCACTAAGCCCTATACAAAAATACTTATACCATATACCTTCAAAAATGGATGGAATCTACAAAAATATAATCATACTTATACTTATACCATATACCTTAAAAAAAAATTATTATATATATATTATATATATAAATAATATATATAATCATGCTTATCCCATATATCTTAAAATGGATGAAATCCAAAAAAATATAATCCGGTATAAAAACAAATAAGTAATTAAATTAAATTGAAAAAAAAAAAAAAACAAATATGCATTTGAATAACAAATAAATCATCATACTAGTTGATCAACATTATTTTAATAGTTCAAATGCCATTTAATTTGACTTTTTTTTAGGTATTGCATCAATTTGATCAATGTTTGTTTATGACGGCATATGACCTAATTTATTAAAATGATTCTTTCATAATGTTCATTCAAGGCCTTCGATTGATTTTTTCATAAAGTTATTATATTAGATTCAGTCAAGAAGGGCATCCATCATCTAATTTATGGTTTGTTCCATTAGGGCAATCAACTTGATTTGGTCATAGGTTTTGGGTAAATCCAAAAGGACAAAAAATGAGGGATGTTTGAATGTTTCTAAGTAAAGTCTAAACTATATTAAGGAAAGAAAGTATTTACAGGAATTACATCATTCTAGAGGGGCATTGCCCAGCCCTCTAGCAAAAGCATCCGAGACCTACTGTCTGTCCAGCGATACCCTATAACCAGATATTGTCCCTGTTGTAGTGCTTGGACAGCGGACATATAAAAACCAGACTGTTGAGTAGCAATCCAAAAAACAAAAAACAACCAGACCCTCTTAAGCCTGTAAACTCTACCATTGACACTGTAATTACATAGATAGACCTTCAGGTGAAAGTCAAAGAGAGGACTGGGAACGACCAAACTGTTAAACAAAAAATACATTGATTGAACTCGGCGAAAACCTGGATAGAAGACGACCATGGAGACTCAGAATGGGCGACTGGGCTCCTCCGGTGGCGACAGGTGCTTCGGGCTTGATGTGTCAAGCCAATTCGCCATTTCCTCGTCCCATTGAAGTTGTTCCTCACGGTCCGGCTGAATTGCACTGTGGGTTTCCTTGCTAGCTCGGGTATTGATAGCCGGAGGCAGAGCTTCTGGCTCTGGAGCTACAGAGCTCATATTCTCCTGTACATGGGCCGGCTGTTGCTGACGAGTCGGGGCGATAGCAGAAAGAGGCTGGAGCATATGGAAAACCCTTCCCTCCATGTCTCCCAACAGGATTTCGTTTGACTGTAATTCTACAGGGGCCTGAGAAAAGGAGGGATTTTCTTCAGGTGCTGCCTCCGAGAGATAAATTGAAACATTCACAATGACATCTGAGCGCAGGAGCCTTCCAGGGATTCTGAGGCGGATAGGCAGGTAGGAGTCCGGTGCCATCAGGAAGTCCTGCTCAGATGACGAAGACGAATTTGTCATTGCCTCCCTGGGAACGAAGGAGTTCACCTCCTCGCCTTCGAAAGCAGGTCGAGTACCAATTCTCCCTCCGCGCCGAGGCAAACCTCTGCTGCGCACCATTACCATGAACTTGAGGGCAATTAAACTAAGCTTCGCCACCCTGAGACACTCGACAAGAAAGATTTTATGCCCAACTCCAGCACCTTGAATGTTGTTCTGGTTTTTGAGCGACTGGGCTTTCCCGATAAGTATCAACGCCATTGCCTTCCTCGCGTACAAGATTACTGCGTCCGGCAGGCGATTCATTAAGGACAAGGATTGAATGTTTGCAGTTGCTGGCGGCGAGCGTTTAAGAGCCATAGTTAATGCTGCCTCGGTTAATGAGGAGCCAGCTGCCCTTCGCAACCCCGCGTGGCCGACGTTTAAATCACAAGCTAGCCTGACCATCACCCGCATCTGGGTGAGGGATGTTTGAATGTTAACTTGCCTTTATGAACATTTTGAATGTAAAGTTAGCCTCACATTATTTCTTACTTAAAATAAGTTAACCTCACATTTTCTCATGGGACCAATTATTTTTAATATAAAAGCTAGGATATTGATTTATTATGTGATTAACTTTGTTAATTTATTTTTAATCCATTTAATATTTAGGATATATTTTGGGAGCGTTAATTTCTTATAATATTAAATGGGATAAAATTAGGAAGATCTTTCTTCTTGACTTGTGTATTATTTATACACAACATAACATAATGTTATTTTCTCATTATCTAGAATATGTATAGATAAGTTAAAGGAGGTTTTTTCTATATAACATAGTAGTTGGATGGAAATAAATATGTAAAAATAATCCATTGATTTTGATGGAGTTATTTATACACAACACAATGTCATTTTCTCATTATCTAGAATAGGTGTAGATAAGGTAAAGGAGGTTTTTTCTATATAACATAGCAGTTGGGATGGAAATAAATATGCAAAAATCATCCATTGATTTTGATGGATTTGATGATGATCAAATAAGAAATATTTTACAAGTTTCCTCTTTCTATATTGTAGATTTTTAAGTAGATATTAAGTATCTAAGGTTCTTTTTGAAACTGAATGACTATAGGAAGAATGACTAGAAGTGGTATAATATATTGGAGAAATAAGAAAAATGTGGCATAATAGATGGTTTTCATTCGGAGGAATACTAACTATAGTCAAATCATCTTTGGCATACCATGCCCTACATTTAAAGGGATTTTTGGAAATATTAGAAAGAAATGTTTGAAATTTTTGTGGACATGTATGAAGTGAAAGATGGCATCCCTCTAGTTAAATGGAAATCATTGACTAAATCAAATGAAGTAAGAGGTTAGGGTTTTAAAAACATACACCTTTATAGCAATTCCTAAGCCAAAATCCCATGTAGGCTAATTTCCAAGGAGGGTTTCTGAATGCAAGTGATATCCTAAAAATATATTGAACCTTCAAATTGTGAAAAAGAGATAGTAAGGAAAACAAACACCTAAATAATGTGTTTATTGTTTATAAGGCTATATGATCTGTAGTTGAATGTTAATTTTGTTATGCTAATTTCATTTACAGATTTAAAAAACATGTGCTTGTCTATTGCTTCATGTGCAAAGTTCTCTTATATTGTTTGTGATTGGAAATAGGGAAATTTTATGTCAACTTTTCTGTGAAATCATGAGCATAATAGCATGAAAGTAAGTATTGAAAAAAAAGAAGAAAATGAACAACAAAACATGAAGAAAAACACTCAACACATTGTTTTGATAAAGGATTTCAACCCTCTTGGGCTACATCTCCTTGGTCCAGCTTCCATGGCTTGAGCCTCTGTATTTGCTCAATATGGAAAAAGATACAGTTTACAATGCTCTACAGATCCTAAAACCTGCTTCAATGGACTCATAGAATTCCAAAACCCCTAAGTTGACTCTCCAAACTCCTCAAATGGACTAGAACTATTTTGGGCATGACCTCCTCCCTAGTGGCCCTAGGTTTCATAAAACTTCAATGTGGAAAAATCACATACATAAGTGTCCTATTGCTCCTGAAACCTATTCCATTGTGTTCAGAGGACCCAAAAACCCCAAAAATGACTATTAGATCTCTAAAACTTGACTTTGGCTGATTTGGGCATGACCTCCTTCCCTATTGGCCCTGGGCTTCCCTAAACTTCCCTGTCAAAAAATTACCTGTAGAAGTCTTCTACTGGATTTGTAACCTACACCAATGAGTTTAGAATGTCCAAATTAGCCAAGAACACCTCTTTCTGATCTCAATTTGGTCGACAATTGCTCAAGATATGCTTCATTCAATGTTTCCCTAAGAAACTCCACTAAAACTCAAGAAGACTCTAGTTAAGACCTCCAAAATTGGCCATCCCGCCGAATTTGGCGTGCCTCCAAAACTTCCACCAACCTTAATAATGGATTAATTAAATTTAAATTATATTAGTGGTGCCTTAAGCGCGCTTAACCATTTAGCGTTTGCCCTGGTTTACATGGTGTGGTCGTATGGTGAGGGAGTTGGCCCATGGGGCTAGCTCCCTCTGCTCCTGTCGTTGGCATTTTCTGTGGCTTAAGTAATTTATGGTGGCTACGGTTTACAAAACCCGTCGCTTGGTCCAGCAGTAATGCAATGGAGTTGGGAGGGGAAGGTCATGGGTTCAACCTGCTCTCCGCCCATCCCTTAATACATTTTGCCCACCAATGAAACTTTGCGCCATTTTAGTAGTTTATATATATGCGGATTTCGATATGCCCCACCGAATATTCTCACCATTCCAATAGTTTATATATATCAGATTTGGATATAGGTTCAAAATATATAATATATAATATATATATAATATTATATATGTATATATGTATATATGTATAGATATATGTATATATATGATATATGTATGTATATATATATATATATATGTATATATATATAAATATATATATATATATTATATATATATATAATATATATAATATATATATATATATATATATATATATAATATAAATATAATATATATACATATATATGTATGTATATATGTATATCTATATATATATAATATAATGCAATTTCCACATAATATTCACCATGAACCAATAATTCCACCTTGGAGGACATTGGGAAACTTCACCTTCACACAACCAAACTGGTGAATCCTGAAGTGACACTTGTCACAGCCTCACTGGGAAAAAATTGAAGAAGATTCCCATCATGTTTATTGTACTGTCATGTTCTCCAATTTTTTTAGTTGTTTAGGAAAACGAACAGTAGGCCTTTTCTCCTTCATCTGGACTCGGTTTTCAATGAAACAAATTGTGTTGTGATCATCTTAATGAGACAAACGCAATGGTTCAAGTTTCGAGCCAATCTGAGAACTGTTATTTTTGAGCTATTTCTTGCCCCTAATCCAGATTCTGATCACTCCTACCCATTGAAGGGCTTTTTGACCCACAAAAGCTAGTTATCTGATGAGATCTAAACACTCTTCTCTTTCCCAAGTTCTATCAACTGATTTTACTTGAAGAAATCTCCATGACAACCACTTGGGTACACTGACATGCCTTGCATTGCAAATGGCTATGTCCACATCCTTTGTTGCTGACCCAATCCAACACTTGCTGGACATTTTTTGGCTGAAAAATACCTTTGTTATACCACATCGGTCCCTTGGTGCTTGGAAAACTGATACAAACTAATAGCCTTCCCACTGATAATCTTGGCGTCAACACATACAACAATCTACAATGGCTGAAAAGTTTTGGCATTTTGTCCAATTTTTGCTTCTTGCCTCTATCGTCCTCTAGTTCAACATGTTGCTCATGTTATGATTTTGAGAATGAAGGCTAAGCATGAGCATCTTGCTCAAGAATGGACCTTCTACCATCCTGTAACATCTTGTCACAAGAAATACCCATTAAATGGAAAAACACATTATGCAAGAAATTGTAAATCGACAACCTCTTCTTTTTCTCCTTCAAAGCAACAATTGTCACAACATGTAACATCGCCATGTACTCTTACATGTTGGTCTACAAAATATCGATTAAACACAAATCGACAAAACATCATCGACCAAACATAAGTCAATAAACATGCTCCAACCATTGACTTGACTTAAGAGCCAAACATAAGCATGTACAGAAACTTGATGATTATTTGCATAAACAACAAGAATTTCACATCTCATGCAATAACATGTCAACAACTCCCTTTCATATTTGGAGATAAAATCAACTCTTCCAAGTCGATATGACATACATGCGACAACAATCAACATAATTTGACACTCATGCATGTACCTAAACACAATGAAAATTCACAAGTTGTCAATCATACATGTTAACAAAGAAATTGACCAATACAAGTCAATCACTCATGCATGTTGCTAGTTTCATTGTTCACACACATACAAACTCTCATGTATGTGTACAATTCTTCAACTCTCCCTCAAGTACGAACACAAGTATAATAAGCCCAAAGACATGTATGGGTACATAAGAGCCGAATTGACAAATTTTTTGCAAATGAAGTGAGTAACATACACCACTTTCACACACCTTCGTGGTGAAAATATGCAACATTAAGAATGAAAAATTTGTTACAATGAAGTGAGTAACATACCCAACTTTCACACACCTTCTTGGTGAAATTATGAAACATCAAGAATTCTTTCAAAAGAAATGCATTCACATACAAACTTGTAACCACAAATTTTCTTCTTTGATGCATTAAAGTGAGTCAAACAGAACTCCACTTTCAACATCTTGCATCATATAATTTGCAGCATACTTTCAACAAAAAAGTAATGCATTCATAAGGCAAAGAAATGCATTTTTAAGGCAAAGAATTGCATCTATCAGCAAAAGAAATGCAAGCCTTATTTGGATAAGAAATCAATCCACCTTTTACCAAACCATTTCAATGGTGATTCTTAGGGTTGCACATCATTTTGTGAATCATCTTGACCCACATCAATTCTGGAATCTCCTTTTCCATCCTTTCCAAAGTCTCTCTCCACCTTCTTCACATGTCGTGGATGAGTTGTTGGATGTAAAGTCCAGCATTTGTCTATGAGATGACCTTGCTTATGGAAATAAATACAAAACGATTGCATCTTCTTTGCAACATGGTTTCCATTATCGAATGGACCTCTGGTTTTCTATCGCTTTTGCTTTGAAAGTTTCCTGTATGTGGCCATTTTCTTCCAACATATTAAAACATTATGGTTATTCAACCACAAAAGGAGCATGAACTTTTTCTCCAATTCTTACACGAAGATTTACCATGTTCAACATAATCAAAAGAAACTTTATTAAAGGCAGATTTATACCTTGAACATTCACCTTTGTTGCCTTCTTGAGGAGGTGAATTTGAAGAGGTAGTGGCTCTCTTTGGAATACCAACAATGGTGTTAATAACCTTAGATATTTTATCATTCTCTTGTTTTCCCTTTTCACTATTTGCATGCTTATGAGCATCTTCTTGCAAAGTGAGTATACAACTTTTGCATTCCTCATGAACGCAATCTTCACAAGCTTGAGGGTATGAACATGTAATGAAATTCCCTCTTGGAACACTTTCATGTGCCTCCTTGGATTTTGAAAATTCTCTATTATGTTGTCCATAACCAAGACCCCAATACCTAGGCCTTTCTTCAACAACAATTGGCTCAACTATGCCTTGTGCATGTGTGCCTACCCCTTTACCTTCATAGCCCATCTTCATCAATAATTTGGACCCTATTCCTCTAGTGTGTCTTTAAAAATTACCAAAACATTAATTTTAAGAGGAAATTGAAGATAAAATTGTATTGCATACCTCATGTTCATGCACATACTTGATTATGGTGTCTTTGGCATCATGGAGTAAAATCTCCATCTCATGCATCTTTTCAAGAAGCTCTTGCTTCTCCTCCTTCATGGCCATGAACTGCTTTTGAAGTATAGTGTTCTCCTTCCTATCTTCAATCATCTCTTGCACCATATCTTTCATGATGAAAAACTCTTACAACATCTCTTCATCAAAGAATCTTGCTAAGGAAGAGAGATTAGAGACATCACTCGTTGAAGTTGTCATCACATAAACTTGCACATTGTTAATTCTCCTTGCACAAATCTCAAGCAATCAAGAAAATAAAACTTTGCTATGATACCAACTTGATCTGTAGTTGAATGTTAGTTTTGTTGTGCTAATATCATTTACAGATTTAAAAACACATGTTTGTCTATTGCTTCATGTGCAGTGTTCCCTTATGTTGTTTGTGATTGGAAACAGGTAAATCGTATGTCAAGTTTTATGTGAAATCATGAGCATAATAGCATGAAAGTAAGTATTTAATAGCAGTAAGAAAATGAACATAAAACCATCAAGAAAAACACTCAACACGCTATTTTGATAAAGGAGTTCACCCCTCCTAGGCTACATCTCCTTGGTCCAACTTCCATGGCTTGGCCCTCTATATTTGCTCAATATGGAAAAATTACAATTTAGAATGCTCTAAAACTCATGAAACCTACTTCAATGAACTCATATAATTCCAAAACCTCTAAGCTAACTATCCAAACTCCTCAAATGGACCACAGATGTTTTGGGCATGACCTCCTCCCTAGTGGCCCTAGGCATCATAAAAATTCAATGTGGAAAAATCACATAAAGAAGTGTCTTGTTGCTCCTAAAACCTATTCCATTGTGTTCATAGGACCCAAAAACCCCAAAAATGACTTTTATATCTCTAAAAACTAACTTTGGTTTATCTGGGCATGACCTCCTTCCTTGGTGGCCCTAGGCTTCCCTGAACTTCCCTGTGGAAAAATCACATGTAGAAGTCTTCTATTGCCTCTAAAACCTACACCAATGAGTTCATAATGTCCAAATTATCTAAGAACACCTGTTTATAAGCTCAATTTGGTCGAAAATTGCTCAAGATATGCTTCATTCAATGTTTCCCTAGGAAACTCCACTAAAATTGGATAAAACTCCAATTAGCACCACCAAAATTGGCCATCCCACTGAATTTGGTGTTCCTCCAAATCTTCCACCAACCTTAATAATGGATTAATTAAATTTAAACGATAATAGTGGCACCTTAAGTGTGCTTAACCATTTACCATTGGCCCTGTTTTATATGGCGTGGTCGTATGGTGAGGGAGTTGGCCCGCAAGGCTGGCTCCCTCCACTCCCGTTGTCAGCATTTACTGTGGCTTAAGTAATGTATGGTGGCTATGGTTTAAAAAACACATCGCTTGGTCTAGCATTAATGCAATGGAGTTGGGAGGGGGAGGTCACGGGTTCGACCTGCCCTCCGCCCATCCCTTAATACATTTTGCCCATCAATGAAACTTTGTGTCATTTCACTAGTTTATATATATGCAGATTTGGATATAGTTTGAAATGAACCAATAATTCCACCTTAGAGGACATTGGGAAATTTCACCTTCACAAAACCAAATTGGTGAATCCTGAAGTGACACTTGTCATAGCCTCATTGGGAGAAAACTGAAGAAGATTCCCATCATGTTGATTGTACTGCCATGTCATCATACTGTCCTGTTTTGCAATTTTTTTAGTTGTTTAGGAAAACGAACAGTACGCCTCTTCTCCTTCATCTGGACTCAATTTTCAGTGAAACGAATTGGGTTGCTATCGTCTTGACGAGACGGACGCAGATGTTTAGATTTCAAGCCAATCTAAGAACTATGAATTTTGGGCTATTTCTTGCCCCTAATCTAGATTCCAATCACTATAGTATTGTTCTTTCCTCTAGTGGGTAGTTGGTTGATATGGATAGCAAGTAATGGGGAGAAATTAGAATACAAATTTATATTGGGTTGGATACAAAGAAGTGCATCGACTACTAGTGAATATGAATGCTACTCTATAGCACTGAGGAATTCAAATTCTTGGTTAGGTTGTTGAAGTGACATATATGACAATTTGGAAACAAGAATAAAAGAGTGGAGAGATGTTAGGTGTAATACATGTAGAAGTTGATCACTGGAAAGTTTATGTCAAACAAATGAAGATGAGTCATTGATGATGCTCATCAATAGGTAAATTATATGGACCTCAATTCCACTCTCCAACTTATTAAAATCAAATTTTCTCACATTTCTTTACATATTTTATAATATTTTTCTTAGTAAGAAGGGTAAAGGTGAGATGTTATGTCATGTGGACTAATGTTCATTAAATGTAGGAGTTGGAGAAATTTTTGCCTAATTTAAATGCAGGAACTTGAAGTAGACAAGCAAGAGGGATTTTAGGAGATTGGATCTCCCTCCTTAACTCCTCAAGCACTCAAAGATTCCTGCACCAGATCTCATTAGCTCGAAGTTACAAGCAGCCAAGCCCCCCGAGTTCATTGGCAGCCAAGCCAGTGATTGTTGAAGGAAAGTTAATATCGAGTTTGGGATCCAAGCCTCCCTAATTTTATGGAAGTTGTTGGTAGCTTTAGTTGTATAAATAAGAAGGCCTAGGGCCTCATTAGGGTTCAAGTTTTTATTACAGCCAAGAGGAAATTTTGAGCATAAGATTGTGATTATTATTCTCATGTTATTTTCAACATTTTGGTGATAATGGAAACGGTTTCTTTGATCCAGCACTGAGTTGATGCAAAGGGTTGAAGCTCTTGGGTTAGGGCCCAACCCTAGTAGCATAGGTTCCTCCCATTTTTGTATATGTATGCTTAGATTACATTCATAGTTAGTTGCTGAAGTTATTTATGTTTTATCCCATTTGCAAGTACTTGAATGATTGTTTATTTTTTCTCCCATTAGTTGAAAAGGTAGATCAGTGGTACAATAGTGAAAGTGAATACTTTAGAAAATCTTGTGATAGTGGCCTCTTCCTCACGTCCCTCATGGGATCATGGTTTGAGGGCCCCACACTCACAAACCCAAAAATAGATTTGTCTCTTTAGATCATTGCATGGCTAGGGTTTTTTATTGAGTATATTACTATTCATAATTCCTTAGAAGTACATGCAATTTTCAATATGTTTTTTTTAAGTTGTTGTATTTTAAAAAGCATTGTGTTCCACGGATTTCGCCATTAGCCATCAATAACTTTGTTTTTCCTAAATTCAACTCATCTTTTCCATATGTAAATGAAGTTATGCATAAATGAAAGAAATAATGTATCTTGTTGCAAGAGTCTTTGATCTGTAGGGAGAACTCATTTCACCAGCCTCATCCAAGTCTTCTTCATCCATACTACCCAAGTCTACCAACCCCTAATCCAAATTTATGTTTTGTAGCAAAGTGGACATCTCCCTTGAGCAAATCTAACCATCTTGAAAAGTTGGGCTAAGCCTTGGGAAGTATACACCTCCTCTATGCCTTATCCCACCATCAGACACCGTTCCCACACTTTATTCCACCTCTCCTACCCTCCTATAGCTTTCAGCCTGTTTCCTGTAGTAAACTAGGACATCCTGTAGTAAAAACTAGGACATCTTATAGTACTACAAGAAACCCTATAGCAGCCTATTTTAAGCCTAAATTAAGCAGAAATAATCATCTGAGCTTAGGTTAGGCCTCCACTTGGATTCCATAGCCCCAGCACCATTCTGGACATGTTTCCCCATGCCTTTCTCCCCTGCAAAGGATCATATTGGTTCACGTAGCATTTACATTTATAAAATTGAAAATAAAATAAAAAAACTCTTTTCTGCAATTTCTAGTTAGTACATGCATACATCAATTAGAGTAGTTCGAGGTTAATTTCCATGCTTACTTAGTTTAAATAACTAGATGTTAGAATGCAAGGTCAAATTAGGTACCTTTTGCAAATAATGTGTAAATTCTTAGCTAGATAATTTCATGTCACTTCACATCACTTTCCCATTCAGCATTTTCATTTCCTAGAATAGGCAGCATTTCCTTTCTGCATTAGATATAGTTTTCCATTTGTTGTTAATAGTCAGACTCCTTCTAGTCAATAGAATATTGGTTTTAATGGCAAAAGTGTCCTCAAACACGTAATTTTATTAATCAGAAAAAATAATTGCATATTTGATTTTGCAAGAGTTTACACCTGAACAACCAAACACTCTTGCAATGAGCTATTTATAAGCTCCATGTCCTAACTACCTCTAATTATGGATCACTTATTAAATAACAAGTGTCCATTTACAAAAAATGCTATTCAAACCAACTAGCTAACAATCTCCTAAAATAGAGCCTAAGATACGACACATTTGGAGAGTCATATCTAGTTACAACAATATGCTAATTCTAAAAGTCTCCATTATAATTAAACATTCTAGAATAATAATTATTAATTTAATATCTTAAATTAATAATTATTTTATTCCAATTTTATAACCTGTGATAATATTTTATTTTTGGATCATCTAACACTCCCCACATGATCCAAAGATACATTACAACAAATACCAAGTTCATCCCTAAACTTAGTAAATTTTATTCTGCGAAGTGGTTTCATGAAAATGTCGGAGATCTGATCTTCGGAAGGACAATAATCTGGCTTGAGGACATCTTTGGAAATGAGAGATCTGATATGATGATACTTGGTGTCCACGTGCTTTGTATTTGAATTAAAAACTGGGTTCTTGGCAAGTTTGATGGCTGACTGGCTGTCAATGAATAATGATGTAGCTTTTTCCTGAGAAATGCCCAAGTCCTACAAAATTCTGCGCAACCAAACAATTTCACATGCTGCTTCCCATGCTGAAATGTACTCTGCTTCTGCTGAAGAAGTGGCCACTGTAGCTTGTTTCTTACAACTCCAAGATATTGTTGCTGACCCCATGTTCATTAAATAACCTGATGATGATGCTCGATCATCAATACTTCCAGCAAAGTCGGCATCAGAATATCCACCAAGTACAAAGTTTTTAGTCTTTGTGTAAAGAAGACCAAAATCTTTTGTTCCTTGGATATATCGAAGAACTATTTTGGCTACATTCCAGTGGTTGTCTCGTGGTTCTTGCATAAAACGTGAAAGAATACTGACTGCATAAGATAGATCAGGACGAGTATTTGTCAAATAAATCAAGCTGCCAATCAACTGTCTGTAAGTTGTACTATCCACCTTTCCCCCCTTCAAATTTTTAAAGTTTCAAGTTTTGCTCCATGGGGGTGAGAACGGGCTTGCAGTCCTGCATGCCAAATCGCTGAAGAACCTCTGCTGCATACTTACTCTGAGAAATGAAAATATGATGTGGACGTTGGAAGACTTCAACTCCAAAATAGTAGTGAAGTAATCCCAAATCTGTCATTTTAAAACCTGCATGTAACTCCTTTTTCACCTATGTAATATGATCATCATGGTTGCCAATAATGATCAAATCATCTACATACATAACAAGGATTACCATATATTTTCACTGTTGTCGCACATACAAAGTATCATCAGATTCACTTCATTGAAAACCAACTTTCTTAAAGTATTCATCCATCTTTGCATACCAAGCTCGGGGAGCTTGTTTTAATCCATATAAAGCCTTGATCAATTTGTAGACTTTATGTTCTTTCCCTTCAATTTCAAAACTTGGTGGTTGTGGCATATACACTTCTTCCTTTAAATCCCCATTGAGAAAAGCACTTTTCACATCCATTTGATGAACTTTCCATCCTTTCTGAGTGGCCAATGCAAGTGTTAATCAGATGGTGTTCCACATAGCTGTAGGAGCAAAAGTTTCCTCATAATCAATGCCTTCCTGCTACACAAAACCTTTTGCGACAAGTCATGCTTTATACTTTTCAAGTTCTCCCTTTCGATTATACTTAATTCTGTAAACCCATTTGCATCCTATGGGTTTAACATTTGATGGACAATCAACAAGTTTCCAAGTGTTGTTATCAATTACTTTGCATTCTTCCTTTTCTTTTACTGCCCTTAGTTTCTAACTTTTGAAGAAGACTTTCGATTTATTCAGCACAATTACTCTATGTTTCATCAAAAATGACATCCCTACTCACAATGAATTTTCCATTGGTCAAAAGATGATACCCTTTCTTCTCATCAGAATAGCCAATCATTGTGCATTTTAAACTTCTTAAGTCAAGCTTAGTTCGTTTCTCTCAGAACTAAGGCATAACATACTGATCCAAAAACTCTAAGATGTTTAACTCGAGGTTTGAAACCATACCAAGCTTCATAAGGTGTGATTCCGTCTAAAGAAGCAATTGGAGATCTGTTTCTTAAATAGACAGTTGTATGTATTGCTTCTGCCCCATATGTTGGACTTAACCTCCTGAAAATATGTTGGGGGTGAGAACGGGCTTGCAATCCTGCATGCCAAATCGCTAAAGAACCTCTGCTCCATACTTACTCTGATAAATGAAAATATGATGTGGACGTTGGAAGACTTCAACTCCAAGATAGTAGTGAAGTAATCCCAAATCCGTCTTTTAAAACCTACATGTAACTCCTTTTTCACCTGCGCAATATGATCATCATGGTTGCCAGTAATGGTCAAATCATCTACATACATAACAAGGATTACAAGATATTTTCCCTATTGTCGCACATACAAAGTATCATCAGATTCACTTCGTTGAAAACCAACTTTCTTAAGGTATTCATCCATCTTTGCATACCAAGCTCGGGGAGCTTGTTTTAATCCATATAAAGCCTTGATCAATTTGTAGACTTTATGTTCTTTTCCTTCAATTTCAAAATTTGGTGGTTGTGTCATATACACTTCTTCCTATAAATCCTCGTTGAGAAAAGCACTTTTCACATCCATTTGATGAACTTTCCATCCTTTCTTAGCGGCAAATGCAAGTGTTAATCGGATGGTGTTCCACTTAGCTGTAGGAGAAAAGGTTTCCTCATAGTCAATGCCTTTCTGCTACGCAAAACCTTTTGCGACAAGTCGTGCTTTATACTTTTCAAGTTCTCCCTTTTGATTATACTTAATTCTGTAAACCCATTTGCATCCTCTGGGTTTAACATTTGATGGACAATCAACAAGTTTCCAAGTGTTATTATCAATTACTGCTTGATATTCTTCTACCATAGCCTGTTGCCATTCTTTATGTTTTACTGCTTCTTTGTATGTGGAAGGTTCAGTAAAGTCATTTGCTAACAAGGCAAAATTTCCTTTACTTCTATGTGCCCTTCTCGTGCCTATTTTATTCTGCTCATCAGGCTTTACATCTTTCAAAAGTTGAACTGCCCATTTCGGTAGTTGGTGCTCACTTGTTTGTGCTTCTGAAAAGTCTCCATCATTGTAAAGAGGATTAATATAAACTAATGTTCACCGTTCAGGTGAAGAGCCTAGACAATCATTGTCAGAAGAACAGTTTTTGTTTGGAGATGCGGATGAACTGCTAGAAGACCCAGATGATATTGTTGAAGTAGATGAACTGGATGACTCATCTTCAGAGGAAGGAAAATAAAGTTCATACAAATTTGGTGAAGTTGGTTGACTGTGCATTCTTCCTCTCTTTTACTGCCCTTAGTTTCTAACTTTTGAAGAAGAATTTCGATTTCTTCAGCACTTTTACTCTCTTTTTCATCAAAAATGTGTTAGAAAATTATATATTGCAGAGCAATATAACACATAGAATATTGCATAAATATAAACACAGAAAAAACACATAAAACCAGAGAAACACAAATATACGTTGTTCAACCAATTTGGGCTATGTCCACGCCGAACAGCCAGTCCTTCCTTTCTATTATCCAACAAAAATGAAGAGACACAACCTACAGCAGATCCGTTGTAATATCCTTTGTTTTCTCTCATAGTCTCACCTCTCTTTTTCTCACTCAGAGAATACACATCTATTACACAGCCTCAATACAATGCCCTCATACAAAGAGATGGGTTGCCTTCTAGGGAAGAAAACCCTAAACTAAACAAAAGTTCTACCGTCAGATCATTCGCCTAATGAATGGCCCAAATTGACTAGAAATTACTATACTTTTACAATGCAATTTTACATCTATTTTTAGCTTCGGGGGCGCAGCCGTCGAAGCCCCCGCTGGGGGACTGCTGGCCCCCGGACACCCCAGCCAGGGGGGATCAGCCCCCCGAAACCCCCGCAGGGGGGACAAGTCCCCCCCACACACCCCACCCCCCGTGTGGAGGGGTGTACAAACTTCCTGGGGTATACATCTGGCTGAAACAAAGACCTATAAATAATCATGCTCCACACCCAACAATCTCCCACTTGGAGAATGATTGTAGAAACTCCATCGTTGCTTCATTTGTTGGACAATGACTCCTCTTTGGACCTTGTTGTTTCTCATCTTCATCGTCATCCTTGAAGACCAATTGAAATTGAGCATATTCTCAGTTTCTCCCTGGTTACAACTTTTGTTAGCATATCTGCAGGATTCTGGCTAGTGTGTATCTTTTGCAGCTTCAACTCTCCATCCTCCAACACTGATCATATGAAATGGTACTTAAGCTGTATGTGTTTAGTCCTGGAATTAAATGCTAAGTTCTTTGCAAGATGAATGGCACTTTGGCTATCACTGTATAACGTGCCCATATCATGCTTCTTACCCAATTCACCCATAAACCTTTGTAACCAAATCATTTCTTTACTAGCCTCTGAAACAGCAACATACTCTGCTTTTGTTGTTGAAAGTGCAACAACACTTTGGATTTTTGAAACCCAACTGACAGTTGTTCCACCTATAGTAAATACATATCCTATAGTTCTCCTCCTATTATCTCTATCACCTGCCATATCTGCATCAACATATCCCTGTAGAGAAATGTTTCAACCACCAAAGCATAATGCTTGATTTGTGGTACTTTTCAAATATCTGAGAATCCATTTCACTGCCATCCAATGTTCATTTCCTGGATTGTTCATGTACCTGCTTAAAACTCCCACTGCATGTGCAATATCAGACCTTCTGCAGACCATTGCATACATTGAGCTTCCAACTGCTGATGCATATGGAACTTTAGATATATAATCCATGTCTTCTTGGGTCTTTGGGCACACTTCCTTACTAAGTTTGAAATGGCTAGCAAAAGGTGTACTAACTAGTTTTGCATTGTGCATATTAAA
Organism: Pinus taeda; assembly: GCA_000404065.3. NCBI lineage: Eukaryota > Viridiplantae > Streptophyta > Pinopsida > Pinales > Pinaceae > Pinus > Pinus taeda. The sequence continues at coordinate 59,253 of APFE030804325.1, forward strand.
TATTTTCAACACCTCTTGTATGTACTCATTCTAAGACAATGTTAATTTGCGATTTTTCCTGTCTTTAGTTATTCTCATACCAAGGATTTGTTTTGCAGCTCCCAAATCCTTCATTGCAAATGAATTTGCCAATTTTCTTTTGAGCACATTTATTTCCTACATGCTAGACCCTGCAACAAGCATGTCATCCACATACAATAACAATATAATATAGCTGCCATCATTTTGTTCTTTCAGATAAACACAATGATTAGAGTGACATCTAGTATAACCTTGTTCAGACATAAACTTGTCAAATTTTAGATACCACTGCCT
>APFE030804325.1:59587-80551 GCA_000404065.3 Pinus taeda
AATCCCCATGGAGAAAGGTTGTCTTTACATCTAACTGCTCAAGATGCAAATCTTCAACTGCTACTAGACTTAAAATAGTTCTTATTGAAGTCATTTTAACAACAAGAGAAAATATTTCATCAAAATAAATATCTTTCTTCTGTGCAAACCCCTTCACCACAAGTCTAGATTTGTACCTCTGTTTTCCTCCATCTTCTTCCTTTAGCCTCTAAACCCATTTATTCTGTAATGTAGTTTTACCTGCAGGCAACCTGACTAAGTCCCAAGTCTGGTTATGCATTAATGAGTCCATATCTTCTTCCATGGCTAGCTCCCACTTCTTCCTGCTTTCAACCTGCATTGCTTCTTCATAACATTCGGGTTCATCAGAATCAGTCAGCAATAAATAATATAATGGAGGAGAGTATCGTTCAGGGGGTATACTTATTCTGGTAGATCTTCTAACACCTCTTTCAGGTGTTTGGGGTGCCTTTTGTTGTTGTGGTTGTTGATTATTATTATTTTCAGGGACCTTTACTTTTTCAGTGATTTCATCAAGAATTGCGTATTCCTTGTTTTCTTTTTCTTGTTTCTTTTCCTGCAACTGATTCTTATACAAGACCTTTTCATTGAATATTACATCTCTACTCCTAATGATTTTGTAATTTTCGTAATCATATAAGCAATAACCAAAATCATTAACACGATATCCAATAAAGGTACATTTCTTTGACTTTGCCTCAAGCTTTGTTCCATTTTCTTTATTAATATGGACAAAGGCCTCACAACCAAAAGGCTTTAAAAATGAGTAGTTTACCTTTTTACCTATCCATGCTTCCTCTGAAACACCACCATCCAAGGAACTTGAAGGCCCTCTGTTTATTAGATAAACAGCAGTATCTAGAGCATCTGCCCAAAATTGTAAAGGCAATCCTGCATGCAATCTCATGCACCTTGCACGCTCCATGATTATTCTGTTCATCTTTTCTGACACACCATTTTCTTGTGGTGTTCTTGGAATTATCGAACTATCTTCTCTCTGTGAATTTCATGCTCTGAACAACCTATCAAACTCTTTGCTGCAATATTCACCTCCATTGTCTGATCTGAGACACTTCAATTTCTTTCCTGTCTCAATCTCAACCAAAGCTTTCCATTTCTTGAAAGTATCAAATACATCAGATTTATTCTTAATACATTAAATCCAACTTTTTCTAGTTGCATCATCAATAAAAGTAACATAATAACGAGAGCCACCGAGAGATGATACCTAAGCAGATGCCCATACATCTGTATGCAAAAGCTCTAATTTTTCGCTCTTCTTTTCTTTCCCAACTCTGAGAAATCTGACTCTCTTCTGTTTTCCATAAATTCAATTCTCACAGAAGTCCAAATCAACATTCTTCAAACTCATCAACAAATTCCTTGAATGAAGAATCTTCATCCCCTTCTCACTCATGTGTCTGAGCCTATGATGACATAATGTTGCATCTACTCCTTTGGAAGTTAAAGCATTAATAGAGTTAGAAATACCATTGCATAAATACAATGTACCAACCTTTTCGCCTTTTTCTATTACCATGGCTCCTTTGGTGAATTTCCAAGCTTTATCTGTGAAAGTTGTCACACAACCTTCACTGCTTAACTGCCTTGTTGAAATCAGATTTCTCTTCACATTTGGAACATGCCTTACCTCCTTTAGTAGCCATTGGTTTCCATTCTACTGTTTTACAAGAACCTTACCCATTCCAACAATTTTACAGGGTTTATCATTACCCAAACAGACTTGTCCAAAATCTCCTTGAACATAGTCATGAAAATATTTCTTATAAGTTGTGGCATGGAATGAGGCCCTTTAATCTACCACCCAGAAATCAGTAATATTTTCGAAAGAAAGAATCAAAGCATCTTGTAACACCTCATCTGTCACATTTGCTTCATGATTGTTTTCTTGCTGTGCATCTCCTTCTTTTCCCTTTAGAGATCTACAGTCTTTCTTTAGGTGTCCTTTCTTTTCGCATTTCCAGCACACTATCCCTGATCTGGACTTGGATCTACCTTTCCTTGATTTACTGCGATATCCTGAGCTCTTTCCTCTTTCCATTTTTCTTCCCCTAGACTCTACACTTAGAGCATTACCCGATGTCTCACCGAAGCTTTTCCGTCGCATTTCCTTGCTAAGGATAGCACCGATAACATCATCAAACTTTAAAGTACTAGATCCAGAAACAGAGTTACTAATGGCCATTAACTAAACCATTCCAACTTTCTAGCAATGAGCACAAGAATAACAGAGCTCTAACTTCATCATCAAAGTTCACCCCTACAGAACTTAACTGACTTGTAATAGTATTAAAATCATTTAACTGGTCTACAACAGATCCACCTTCTGATATCTTCATATTAAATAACCGTTTCATAAGAAATACCTTGTTTGAGGCTAAGGGTTTTTCATATAGTTTCGCCAACGCCTTAATCAAACCCTCTGTCATTGTTTCCTTCGAAATATTGAAGGTGACTGGCGTTGCGAGGCACAACCATATTGTTTCGAGTGCCTTTCTATCGAGAAGGTTCCATTATCCATCTGTCATACCCGTCGGCATCTTTTTTTTTTCCGCCCAATGGTAGGTACAAATCTTTCTGATACAGATAATCTTCCATCTGCATCTTCCACAACGAGAGGTTTTGGCTATTAAATTTCTCAACCCTAAACTTACCATCTTCCGCCATTGCTCCCACTCAAACAAGGAACCCTTCTTTCCTGCGAGTTTATCAGCCAAATAGACCTTTGTCTCTGATACTAGTTGTTAGAAAACTACATATTACAAAGCAATAAAACACATAGAATATTGCATAAATATAAACACTGAAAAAAACACATAAAACCAGAGAGACACAGATATACGTGGTTCACCCTATTTGGGCTACGTCCACCTCGAAGAGCCAGTCCTTCCTTTCTATTATCTAGCAAAAATGAAGAGACACAACCTACAGCAGATCCGCGATAATATCCTCTGTTTTCTCTCACAATCTCACCTCTCTGTTTCTCACTCAGAGAATACACATCTATTACACAGCCTCAATACAATGCCCTCATACAAAGAGAGGGGTTTCCTTCTAGGGAAAAAGACCCTAAATTAAACATGAGTTCTACTGTTAGATCATCCACCTAATGAATGGTCCAGATTGAAAAGAAATTACTATACTTTTACAAGGCAATTTTACATCTGTTTTTAGCTTCCGCTAGCCCCCGGACCCCCCAGCCGGGGGGGAGGGGTCGGCCCCCCGGAACCCCCGTGGGGGAGACAAGTCCTCCCCGCACCCCCCCGCATGGAGGGGTGTACAAACCTCCTGGGGTATACATCCGACTGAAACAAAGACCTCTAAATAATCATGCTCCACACCCAACAAAATGACATCCCTACTCATAATGAATCTTCCATTGGTCAAAAGACGATACCCTTTCTTCTCATCAGAATAGCCAATCATTGTGAATTTTAAACTTATTGAGTCAAGCTTAGTTCGTTTTTCTTTCGGAACTAAGGCATAACATACTGATCCAAAAACTCTAAGATGTTTAACTCGAGGTTTGAAACCATACCAAGCTTCATAAGGTGTGATTCCATCTAAAGAAGCAGTTGGAGATCTGTTTCTTAAATAGACAGATGTATGTATTGCTTCTACCCAATATGTTGGACTTAACCTCTTAAAAGTTAAAATGGAACTCACCATTCCTAACAAGGTGCGATTCATTCTTTCGACTACTCCATTTTGTTGTGGAGTGTAAACATTAGTAAGATGTCGTCTTATGCCATTTTCACTGCAATAAGTTTTGAATTCATTTGAATGAATTCTCCCCCATTATTTGTCCTGAGAGTACCTATCTTTTTTTTTAATTCATTTTCAACAAGTTGGCAAAAAATTTTAAACTTCTCAAATGTTTCTGACTTGTTCTTCAAGAAGTAAACCCAAGTCATTCTACTGAAATCATCAATGAATAGTAAGAAATATTTGCAACCACCAAATAAAGTTTGTAGTGGTCCACAAACATCACTGTGAACTAGTTGTAGCCACCTGTTTGCTCACCATGAACTTGTTGGAAAACTTTCTCGACTTTGTTTGCCATAAATGCAAGCTTCACATTTTGCATTTTCCCTTTTGAAAGTGGGAAGTCCTTTAACCATTCCTTGTTTCTACAATTGAGAAAGACTCTCAAAATTTAAATGTCCATATCTTACATGCCATTATCTAATAGGTGAAATTCCTGTAGTGACTACCCCTGCAAAACCAAAATGCCTTGGAATAACTGTCCCTTTCATTTGTAACAGTTTTCTATCTTCATAACCTATCATGACAGTTTTCAAGCTTTGTTTGACTGAATTAATTTTGACTAAACCATCTTCCATAATTACTTGATGTCTTGCTTGTTGAATCGTGACTAAAGACAGAAACATTTTCTTAAAAGTTGGTACATACCATACATTGGAAATCATTTTTTCTCCAATGCCAGGGAGAAAAAATTTAATTGCTCCTTTTCCATAAGGAGTATGTTTTGTATCATCAGCAAGAAAAATGGAATTAAGTTGGCAATCTTGAAAATTCCAAAAAAAATCACGTTGACAAATCATGTGCTGAGTTTCCCCGGAATCCAAGATCCAAGCATCTTCATAGTCACTTCTAAGACGAGATGAACGTTGTGATGTTGGCGAGGAAGTAAAAACATGTTCTGAGTTATCATCATCTTGATCATTTGCAAATTGCGCTAAGTTTTGTTGAAACTTGGGAATTTTATTAAGAGAAGTTCGACAATCTTCAACATAATGTCCAACTTTGTTACATCTTCGACACACAATTTGACTTAAGTCTCTTCCTCTTCTTGAAGATTGTCCTCTGCCTCTACTTTGACTTCTATGTTGAGATTGTCCTCTACCTTGATTATTATTTCCTTGTCCTTGAAAATTGCCTCTTCCTTGGCTGTTTCCTCTACCTTGAAAATTACTCCTTCCTGAACTGTTGCCTCTATTAAATTTTTTTCCTCTGCTTTGGATTTGACCTCGAATTTGTACATTATGTGTTGCTTGATTCTGATTCCCTCTACCTCTACCTCGAGAAATATCTGCTGTGATTTACTAGTGCTGGCGTCTGTGAAAAAAACATCTTCACCAACTTTCTTCTTCTTTCCAAAGGTTTTATCATGTTGGGTCAACATTTCACAGAGCTCATCAAACTTTAGTTTCTCTAATTTCTCAGTTAATTGTAAAGTCTCCAAAAAATGCGTGTAAGAAGAAGGAAGTCCAACAATTACAATTGTTACCATAAAACTATCATCTATTGCTAGAAAACCAGCATTAATTATTTCCTTCCTAATATTCTTAAGTCTTGAGATATATTCAAGTACATCACCTCCTTCAGTCAATTTTTGTTGTAACAATTTTAATTGTAGATCAACTTTCTTTGATTCAGGCTAAGTATCAAAGAGGTCTTTAAAAGTTTTCAAAGCAGACCATGCATCTGTAGTATTTTCTATATGGACATACATTTCATCATTCACAGAAGATTTAATAAGCGCTGAGGTTTTGGCATTCTTAACTTCCCATTTTGCTAGTGCAGCTGCATCTGTGGGTTTATTTGGCTTAATATCTCCATCACATATACCCTGCCATAATTCATTATAAATGAGAGTACTTTCAATGAGACGGTGCCATGTTTTATAATATTTTGTGCCTTCAAGTTTGTTGGAATCAGAAAACAAATTAATCAACTTAGACATTGTAGCGTTGAAGCTTCGCACCAAGAATCAAAACAAAAATGTCAAGATGGGCAACACAACACACCACGCAAAAAAAACGATCTATCGGGGCTTGGCCTTGACCCTCGTATAGTCATTGAAGTAGGAGAAAAATGACTGAGCTTTGCACTTGCCTCTAGTCAATTTCTCAAAATTACAAGGTAACTTTCAAAATTTGACTTTTACAATGATGCTCTTGCAAAACTTGGTAAAAAAAAAAGTTACCCCCCCTCAAAGTAAAATCACTTTGAGTTACAATGTCACACTTATCTCTCCAGAAACAAATTACAAAGAAAAATCTCCTTATTACTCCAAAAATTTACAAATCACCTTATTACTCCACAAACAATAAATTCCCAAAATTAAAAATTCGCCAAATCTCTCCAAAATACAATATGCATTATATTACAAAAAAAAAAATTATGATCCAAGCTGACAGGCTTCACTCTAGCTTCTTACTAGTAGGCTTCTCTCTGGCTTTTCGCTGACAGGATGACAGGCTTCACTCTAGCTTCTTGTTGGCAGGCTTCTTGCTGGCAAGTTGGCTCATGCTGGCTTCTTCCTCTTTCCATAACCTCTGCACGCATTGCATAATTCGGTCTATTCTTCTTGACTGGAATTAATGTATGTTTGGGATTTAACTTGCAGGATTGACATATTTTAATCAATGCAACATTCCAACACAGGTAGGATATCAACACAAAGAGAAAGAGTTTTTACAACACTCCATTCAATCGACACTTCAACATTGTATTGACCACCAATCAACACAAAACCCAACGCATAAAAAATTGACTACGCATGGAATTTTAACGCAGTGTTTTAGGGATTATACGCACTAACAATAATTGAAAATAATACCAACAAAAGTTTTGATTGAACCACTAAAATACAAACTACCATTGCATTATTTAACAACTAGACAATGTCAACTGGTTGTGCTTTGTTCAATTCTATGGCCCTAGGATAAAAGAAGGTCTATTTGCCAAGAAAAATGCGTTCTTGATGTTGTTCAATTGCTCCCAGGAGCGTGTGATCGGATTTCTGGTCTGTTTGCAGCTGCATTATGGAAATGCAACTAAGCCGTAAAAACAATAACAAAAACACCATTGTGGATAATAGGTTTCAGGTCCAGCTGCATCAGGAGGAGGCACTGGCTGTGGAATGCCCATAACAAGCTGTTGTGGGTAGCTGACATCACTTTGAAATGTCCCACATAAACTGCAGTCCCCGATCCAAGTCCACTAGATCTTGCTCAGTAACAATACATGTGCTCAAGAACATACAATTTCCATACTTAAAGGACCTTAATACTCTACAAAGTTGTATTGTTTTACATAACTGTGAATCTACATCTGTTCTTCTTTGGAGCATTCGCCAGTTGTTTCTCATTGTTTTTTTCTGATGAAGGAGGGTGCACAACATCATGCATTGTAATAACCTTGCCAGGAAGCTCACCGACAAGAACTCTAGACTCTGCAAGTGTCTTGTTATTCTCCAAAACCTTTCCCAATAATGAGCCAGGCATTCAATTTGGCAGCAGTAATTCTTACAATTGATTTTCAAATTTAAAAAAAATAAAATCGCTAAAATAATAAAATTTCTTTTCTTTTGAACATAAAACTGGACAAATTCATACCAATCATTTGCTGAACAATTCAATGGAGTTTTCCACAAACTTGTAGAGCAGGAATATCCTCTTCACATCCACTGCAGCATTACTGGAGCTCTGATACCACAATAATGGCAAAAGTGTCCTCAGACACGTGATTTTATTAATCAGAAAAAATAATTACATATTTGATTTCGCAAGAGTTTACACCCGAACAACCAAACACTCTTGCAATGATCTATTTATAAGCTCCATGTCCTAACTACCTCTAATTATGGATCACTTATTGAATAACAAGTTTCCATTTACAATAGATGTTATTCAAAACAACTAGCTAACAAATCTCCTAAAATAGAGCCTAAGATACGACACTTTTGGAGAGTCATATCTTGTTACAACAATATACTAATTCTAAACGTCTCCATTAAATAATTAAACATTCTAGAATAATAATTATTAATTTAATATCTTAAATTAATAATTATTCTATTCCAATTTATAACCTATGATAATATTTTATTTTTGGATCATCTAACACGTTTGAAAAACCCTAGTGGTCTATCGCCCCATTCGAAAAGTGACAAGAGTAGACCATTGCATCTATTGTGTATACAACATTGTCACCTCCAAGTTTGTATGAACCCCAGGTTGATGAAGTAAAGTTGGTAGCCCTAGGAGTTGCAGCATTCTTGATGTAATACTGGAGTTCATCACCTTTTGGTGCCATTTACAGGGACGTGTATAAGTAGATGTGATTTTTTCTTTCCTTTCCATTTAAAATTCAATAAATATATGCAATTCTTGGTTTCCTTTTTGTTTTGCATTCAGTAGATAGTTGTAATATTTACTTTCTTTCCATTCTACAAGTAGTTTCATTTAGCCAATAGTTGCAAATCCCGCTTTCTTTCCATTCTGCAAGTAGTTCTGAAAAACCCTAAAAAAAAGAAAAAACACATTCCTTTCATGCCTTGTAGGAGTAGATACAACTTAGGAAATTTTTTGCCACATACCCCCACAACATCTAACATCCAACCTTCCATCTTCTTCGATGGTTGTGAGCTAGAGGACCCATTAGGTGAACAACCAGATATCTTTGAAGAGCCTATTGGGGAAGAAGAAGAAGAAACCATTCCACCAACCTACACCATGGCTAAAAAATAGAAATGGGATTGAAAATAGAAATGGAGCTAAAAACAGAACTAAGGGTGCTTTTCCCATCGGAGAAACTAATGGAGATGCTAGGATGAAAAACATAAGTCACTCTTCCCTTCCTCACTTCCATGGCTTAACCTCAGAGGACCCTAATACCTTTTTGTTTGAGTTTTCTATCATATGTAGAACTTATGATTATACCTTTGAAGACAAAAAGTTGAAATTGTTCCCATCCACCCTTAAAGATGCATCCTTGCGCTGGTTCATGGGTTTACCTGGGGACAATATCACTACCTGGGCTCAAATGCAACAAGCCTTCAACAATAAGTACAAATATTATTGCAGGTCCGAAGATACCAAAGAGGAAATCTTTAGAATGACCTTGGGACATGATGAGTCTTTGGAATATTATGATGAAAGGTTCCAACTTAGCTACAAAAGAGATAGATCCACCCTCTATCTTGACTCACTCAAGCTAGTCCTTATTAGAAGGATCAAGGAATATCTCCTAGAAACCCTAAACATGTTCTTGGGAGGGGACATATATAAGTTATCCTATGATGATATCAAGACAGTTTTCAAAAATCATTCTAAGGCAGCCAGAAAGAAGGGTAGGCCTATTCAAGCTTTGGCTAGTTCATCCTCCTCCAACACATCCATCAAAAGTGAAATTGGGAACATATTGGAAAACTTCAAGAGTGAAATGTTTCATACCCTTCATCTGAAATTGGACACCATGCAGATCAAGAGGAAGCAGGAGGAAGCGGAAAGAGCCTTAGTTGTATTTTTCCCTAGATGCACCAGAAGGCACCCTAGAAGTGAATGTACATTGAATATTATAGAGATCTTCTTAGTCTGTGAGGAGAACCACTCCACAGACAAGTGCCCTTCTCCTCTTAAATTGAAATTTCTATATCAAGGAATTGAAGGTGTGACTAAACAACTCTGCTATATCAACCAAAGAAGGCCTCAAGCACCTCGACCATACTAATAAGGCATGCAAGGGGCATCCTATTCATATTACAACCCTAACCAGAATGCATCCATTCTCCCTGTGTGTCCTCCTGCTCATCCTTCATGGTCCACACCTTCTCCCTAGTCTTTTTCACCTCAATACCATTCCCAACCTAGAAATCAATCATTTCAGCCATATTCTCCCCCACAACCTCAATGACATACACCATCCCTGGGGTGGAGACCCCCATACAACCAATATCCAGCCTTACTGTCTCCACCTCCATCTCAACCAAAGCTCCTTCACCTTGCTCCACCTAAGAAACCTCAAATTCCTGCTCAACCAAATACGAACATGAACAACAAATAGGCACAACATTTCTATAGTGGGGAAACATCTTACACTGTTTATGTTGTGGAAATTCAAGAAATCAACCTCAGGCCTAGAAGAGTGGTTCCAGATAATCAACCTCCATCTCCACCCGAGGAGCTTGAAGAGGAAAAGGAGGAGAGTCTTCCTCAAGCCAATCCACCTCCATTTCATGAGAGATTAATCCATTCTATTCAGCACACCCCAAAAGAGACTGAACTTCTGGGTGAATTGAAAAACTTGTGTGTTAAAATCCCACTCCTCCAAGCTACTAAGGATTTCACCATCTACAACAATTTAATCAAGGAGAAATGCTTCAAACATCTTGGGAGGCGAAAGAATGACACCCCTACCATTAATGTCATTGGATAGTTGTCTGACTTAATGTTGGGGTGAGTGATTTGTCGAAGTATCTAGATCCTGGAAGTCCTGTGGTAGATGTGCACATCAATGGTATCATTGTCCCCCATACCTTGATTGATTTTGGGGCTGCCATCAATGTGATGACTAAGGATACTATCGTTAAATTGAATCTCCAAGGATCTTTAAGGAAGACCACAACAGTCTTGCAACTTGCAGATAGATCCACAGTAGCTCCTAAGGGAGTTGTTGAGAATGTGATGGTATCCATTGATTCTTAGGAATACCCTGTTGACTTCTTAGTTCTCCAACCTAAGACCAAGTTCAATGGTTATCCCCTCATCCTTGAAAGGCCATGATTAGCCATTGTTGATGCTTACATAAGTTGCATGGGTGGGAATATGACCATTAAAAATGGGCATTTGTCCAAACAATTGGTCTTGTACCCTCCTGCTCAACCATCTCTAGTGCATGACTTACCTCTATGGTTGGAAGAGGAGGAGGAAGATGAAGTCTACTCTACCACCTCTTACCCAATATGTAACCTAGATGCTCCTATATGAGGGGGGCAACCAGATGAAGACGACCCGATTGATCAAATCCTCCATAATTAGCCCCCCAACACCATGTCTGTTTAGGAGTTAGTAAAGAAAGTTGAAGATAACCCTTGGAATAATTTGTGCCTAGCTGACTTAAGTCTTACTCATGTCAAGATGATAGAATTTAGTCTATAAATAACATCGAAAATCAACCCCTGTCTCTCTACACATCAAGAAAAGGAGTTATGTGACATGCTAAGAGAGCATCTTGATCCCTTTTCCTAGAGTTATAAGGAAATGAAGGGAGTGCACCCTTCGGTGTGCGCTCACCACATTTACATCAAGGAAGGATGAAAGCCAATGTACCAACCTCAGAGGAGAACGAAGAAGAACTGCAGAAGTTTTTGTATACCGGGTTCATTTACCCCATCTTAAATAGTGAGTGGGTGTCTCCTCTAGTTATGGTCCTAAAGAAGAATGGGAAATAGAGGATCGGTGTGGACTACAGAGAGCTAAACAAAGCCGCAAAAAATACCATTTCCCTCTACCTTTCATGGACCAAGTATTAGATGGTCTTGCAGGAAAGAAGTTCTTCTCTTTCCTGGATGGATTTAGTGGTTACAATCAAGACCAGATTAGCCCAGAGGACCAAGATAAACTACCTTCACTTGTCCTTCGGGTACCTTTGCTTATAGGGTCCTTCCTTTTGGATTATGCAACACCCCTTCCACTTTTCAGAGGGCAATCCTAAGCAACTTTGTAGAGCTATTCCATGACTCTGTGGAATTTTATATGGATGATTTCACCCCCTATGGGTGTGATTTCCTAGAGTCTCTCTCTAACTTGGGGAAAGTATTAAACAAATGGATTGAAATGGACTTATCCCTTAGTCCTAAGAAGTGTGAGTTCTTGATGAATGCAGGGATTGTTCTAGGTCACTCAATATCCCAGGAAGGACTACAAGTGGAACCAAATAAAATTGTTATCATAAAGAGGGTCCCTACTCCTTAGAAGTAGAGGGATAAAAAGGGTCCCTACTCCTCAGAAGCAGAGGGATAAAGAGGGTCCCTACTCCTCAAAATTTTCTTGGGCTTAGCTAGATACTATAGGAGATTCATAAAGGACTTCAGCAAAGTAGCCTCACCTTTGTTTGGACTATTGTCCAAGGACTCCGAATTTGTATGGTTAGAAAGCTGCCAAGAGGCCCTAGAAATCCTAAAGGACAAGTTGACTACTACACCTATACTCTAAGGCCCAAATTGGTCTCTTCCTTTCCACATCCATGCTAATGCCTCTGAAAAAGCTATAGAGAAGCTCTAGGCCAGATAGATGACAAGTTACCATATGCCATTTACTTCATCAACAAAAATCTGTCCAAGGTTGAATTGAACTATACTGTGACTAAAAAGATCTCCTAGTCGTTGTCCATTCCTTGAATAGATTTAGACATTACATCACTGATTACCAGGCCTTTTTACATACTGACCATGTTGTTATTAAATATTTGATGAACAAGCCTGATGTGAATGCCAAAATTATTAGATGGTTGTGTTTGTTACAATAGTTTGATCTAACTATCATTGATAATCTTGGTAGAAAAAATGTAGTTGTAGGTTTTTTGTCTAGACTTGCTTTGCCTACAGGTGTGGAAGGAATGGTTGATGATCAACTGTTAGATCAGCATTTATTCTCTATTTCATTTCTCTCTCCATGGTTTGCTGACATTTCCAACTACTTAGTGGCTGCACAGTTCCCTCCAAATATGTCCTACAAGGAAAAAAGCAGAATTATAAGAAAAAGTGCACCATTCACTTGGATTGGGGGCAATCTCTTCAAGCTAGTCCCGGATCAAATTATGAGGAGATGTGTCAGGGAGGAGGAATTTTTTGAAATCCTTCTAGCCTGTTAGGATGGGCCTTGTGGAGGTCACTTTGCAGCCAAGAGGACAACCTTCAAGGTACTACAAGTTGGCTACTATTGGCCCAATATCCACCAATATGCAAGAAGATATACCAGTCGATGTGACCAGTGCTAAAGAATGGGGAAACCTACTCCCAGGGATGAAATTCCTTTGCAACCTCAAGTGACGCTTGAGTCATTTGACAAATGGGGCATGGATTTCATTGGGCCCATTGATCCACCACTAGAGCAAAAAAAGTACATAATTGTGTGCACTAATTACTTGACGAAGTGGGCTAAAACCAAGGTTGTCAAGGTAGAAACAGAAGAGAGTGGTTTAGTTCTTAAGGGAGAATGTGTTTTACAAGTTTGGGTACCCTAGAGATCTAGTCACTGATCGGGGCACTCAATTCACCTCACATCTGATTGAGAATATGTTGAGTCAACATAAGATCAAGCACAGGAAGTCAATTTCTTACCATCCTCAGACCAATGCATAGGTAGAGGTTACAAACAGGGCATTGGAAAGAATTCTCACAAAGGTTGTGAGAAGTAGCAGGAAAGATTGGGTTGACAAACTAGTGGAGGCCACTTGGGCCTATAATACAACTTGGAAGACAACCACTGGCTTCACCCCTTATGATTTGGTATATGGGAAGAAGGCTCTACTCTCCATTGATTTTGAGTACAACACTTTGAGGATGGAAGCATAGTTGGATTTGGATGTTACAAGGGCATAGTAAGAGAGGTTGCTCCAGCTCAATGGTTTAAATGAAGTCAAGATGCAGGCCCTCCTAGACACATAGGTGACTCAAGTACAAAGAAAGTTTTGGCATGAAAAACATCAAAGACAAAGTTTTTAAAGAGGGTGATTGGGCTCTGCTATATGACTCGAGGTTCAAGGACTTCAAAGGAAAATTGATGACCAGATGGTTGGGCCCATATTGGATAGAAAAATGCCATGACAATGGGGTCATTCAGATAAAATCCATTAATGAAGAAGGTATCCCATTGCTTGTTAATGGATATAGATTGAAAGCCTACAAAAGACCTCTATCAAAGGAAGAGTTTATCAGTACTATCAGTAAGGAAGTGAATGTCATTCGATGTCTCATCTTCCAACTCTGAATTCTTGAAGACTACTTTATTTTTGAAAAAAATGAAAAAAGGAGAAAAAATAATAAGGGACCTAGGTGAAAACCTCCATGAGGCACCTGAGGCCAAATTTTGGGTTGAAAACCTCCTTGAGGCAGCCCAAGAGTGAAAAAAGAAAATAAAAGATCCCTAGGTGAAAACCTCCCTTGAGGTGCCTAGGGCAAGAAAACAGGTTGAAAACCTCCTTTGAGGTGACCTGTGTGTCTTTCAAAAAAAAGAGAAAAAAAATGCTATGGCAAGGACCTCAAACCTGCCCACTAATAAAATTTTATGATTTTTGCAGGTTTTCAAATCCAATAAAGGACTTAGAGTTCAAGGGACAACAAGCCAAGCATCACCACCATTCTTCCTCCATTCACTTCATATCATCCATACCTACCATTTATCCATAATCCATCCTCACTTCCAAGCATCAAAAATTAGTTTTTATGCAGTTTTCTGACTTCTACGGAGTTTCCTATAATTACTATAGGAGTTTCCTATAGTACTATAGGATGTCCAGAAAAATGTAGGAAAGAAATCTCGATTGAAAAAACAATGATGTGGTCCTATTCTAAGTGATGTGGGCCTATTCTAAGGTTTAAAAAAACCTACACCTCACAACCTCTTGCCCAACACCATCTCATAACCATACCAACCTATGTGTCCATCAAAAAAACCACTCAGAAAAATTAAACAAAAAAGAGAAACAAAGAGTCCAAGGGTCATGCCATCATTAGCCTCACTAACCTACCACTCCATATCCTACACTCCTTCATCACCAACCATCCCTCCTCCAAGTGAAAAAAAAATGATGAAATAGGCAGCTACAGGATTTCCTATAGTGCTACAGGATTTCCTGTAGTACTACAGGAAACCCTGTAGCAGCCTGTGTTATGACATCAACAGTTCTCCATGCCTCCTCCTTCAGCATCCATGCAGAAAAAGAGTTTCAGCACCCCTGCAAGCACTAGGGCACCTATCCAGAGCTCAGGAGCAGCAGAAGAGGCCAAGCACCTGCACACCACAACAAAGAAGACAAAAATAGCAGCTAGGTGAAATCAACAAAATAAGAGCCAAGAAAAGACATGTACCTGAAAAAGAAGAAGCACAACAGAGCCACCCTCCAGCATGCAACGACCAAGTGAAGGAAGGCATAGGTATGGCACCTCGCCCACACTCTTTCCTAAGTATGAATATGATAAAAGTGTAGGAATATGAAAAAGTTGATTTTATAAGCTGGAGGTGGCTAGTTAACTTGGCTACCCTCAATTCGAAAACAAAAAGTAAACTCCTAGTCAGCAAGCCACATGGGAAGGTCAAATAAAATTAAATGAGTCTAAAAGTTGGTCGAGTTAATTTTTACAGGAGTCGATGATGATTATGAGTGAAGGTTGCATGATAACTAACGGTGGGCCAACAGTCCAAAAGGGGAAATCACGTACACTGCCATCCAACACAGCGCTCCAAGGAATGAACCATAAATAGCAAAAATTCCTAACTTTCATGCACACATCATTCATTTCGAGATCAAGAGAAGCGGGACCACCTAGAAGAGACATTGAAGAAGAAAACTAGTTTCAGCCATCCTATAGGAAACAACACTATAGGGGACACCTACAAGAAACACGTAAAACTATAGGAAATAGTGGGAATTGTCAAAAAACTCTGCAAGTGGTGCCTAGGGCCCAACTATTAAGAAATTATCCTCACCCAGGGCATCAGAGTGAAAGGTAGGTGGCCCATATCCTCTGTTTTTTGACTTTATAGCTTGGAAAGAAGAAAAAAACGAAACTTTCATTTTTATTTAGTAATTACAGTGGGCGTGGGGGTAGAAAAAATTGTGTGGAGGAATGGCGTGGGGATAAAGAGAGAATTGAAGTCACCCTCCTAAAATCTAAACCCTCAATCACTTTGGAAAGATCTAGAGATAGGCCACCAAACTCCCTACAACCAGCTTGCCAGGGAGGAGAAAATGACAAGAGGTTTCAATAGAAGGGATCCCATAGAGACATACAGAATACACCTCCATCCCCCTATAGTAGAGATATTTATAAGGCATCAATGTTTGGGATTCTTCGAGCTACTTATAGGATATGATGATGATGTAGCTCAAGAATTTGCCATATCACTCACCCCTCGAGCTAGAACCAGTGCTACTTCTGTGCTAAGAGGGTTGTCAATAACAATTACCCCTAAAATCATTAGCAGAATCACTACACTTCCTCTAAGCATGCAATGGAGAAATGAGGATAAAGCTAGCAGCACTTTTGCTAAGAAGAACTTTTTCTTGAGAGATGAAGAGCCAATTGAGGACAAAAATGGGATTAGAAGGGAGAGACTTCCCTATCCTTGGGATGAAGTAAGCTATCACATTCTCAAATATATTTCTTGTGAAGGAAGGCTCAATATAATCTATGGTTACCAATTTAGACTCCTCCATGAGCTAATATTTGGAGAGGAGTTACCCCTTGACAAAAGACTCAGTGTACCCTACTTCTTGTTGCAATCAATAATAGACATGAGCCTAAAGGTACAGGAAGGAAAACGTCAGCAGCTGGCACATCATGGACTCATCAAGTTCATACTAGAAGATGGCTTAAGCCAGTTAAGAGTCCTTATTCTATGGTCCACATTTAGGGACATGGATAGGGAGGTTGTATTTGAATCCATTGAATATGAGAGGGACCCAACCTCTAGTGGTGAGGAGCAAGAATAACAACCCGAGGAGAAGGAAGAAGAAGAGGAAGAACCAAAGGAAGAAGAGGAGGCAAAGATAAATAAAACGGAGGAAGAATAAGGAGGAGAAGAGAAGAGTGGGGAAGAAGAACAGAAGCATGAGGAAAGCCCTAAAAAACATACCAAGGAAGGGGAGGAATCTCCAAGAGTGTCTCCTAAACCCACAGAGAGGGAGGCAGCTACTGCCTTGACGGCCCTAAGCACACCCATAAAGTCAACAAGAAAAAGGAAAAGGCGAACTCCCCTATATTTCAAAACAAGGAGGAGCACTAGGATCAAACAAGGGAGACCACAAACACCCACCAAAACTCCTATCATTATTGAGGACTCACCAAAAGAACAAGAAAACCTAGTCTGCCTAGAAATCAAAGGTGAAGAGGGAACATCAAAACAGGCTTCCCCAAAGTCGCCAATCACCTATGTTAGAAGGCATGTCATTAGGCCTGCATCAGCATATCAAATCAAATAACCTTTGATCCCATTTCAGAAAGGAAAAATCCTCCTACAACAAGCACAGACAGTCCTACTGGAAACTCTATCAGCACTACAAAAAACACAGAAAAATCAGCAGGAAGGATAGCAAGGACAGAGGAAAGACAAGGAAGCAGCAACACAAGAACAAAAAGATGCATATTCTCCAAATGCTACAGGAACCTATCCCACGACCCAATTTGAGATCTTATTATAGATTAATTGAGGGATACAGAGTAATGCCATATAAATTTGACATCCCTCTCTTATTTGAGCTTTAGAAGGAGACAGGAAGGACACATCGTTGGATGCAAATTTCTAAATCAAAGAATGTAGAGGATGTGGGCCATATGGAAGAGAAGCTACTGGAGATGGGCAAAGAGTTGAGTAGGATAAGAGACAGGGAACGAATTATGAAATCTCAACCAGAGGCTAAAAACACATGGCTAAGAAGGCAGGTACAGGAAAAAGAGAGCCAATTGGCCACTATGGGAAGCCTCTCTATGGAGGCACTCCAGTGCAGGATGCCACTAAAGTTATATGCCTTGTACCTCAAAGATTAATGGCTGTAATTTCAGATAAAGACACTAGCACAATGGGGTATTATGCCTTTCCAAGACTATAGGCAGTTCATTGAGCTATGTGACCAAAGCACCCTAGAGGATAATACCAAGATATCTGAATTATACTTACACAACTTGGCCTTAATAGACTTGAATGAGTGGGACCCCAATGAAAGGCCAGGGGACTTACAACTAATCTCCCTTGCATCATGGATGAGTCATGAGGAGGCCAGGGCTAAGGAAGTGAAAAGGGTGATGGAAAGGGAAGAAAAAGAACCCCTTTACATCAGAGAAGAACAAATCAATTTTATGGCTATCATTAGCACCAACAACATCATCGTCAATGATCCCCAGCTTGCACCAAGATACCTAGCTACACAAGAGAAAGCAATCACTCATTTTGAAGACACCTTGAGATTACTGGAAGATGAAAGCCGGCAAGCATGCCAAAGGAGATGGGGCACCCTACCATATAGCCTAAGAATCAGGGAGTATCATTCCCTTGAAAGAATGAGAGATGCACTAGAAAGGACCCCACTATATAAGAAGGAACTATAAAGACTCAAAATCAACTAGATTGGTTTGAAACTCAGTCCACCATTTCTATTGGGTATGTTAGAAGGAATAAAGGAGGAAGAGGAAAGAAAGAAGTGGGAGGAAATAGAGAAGCATGTAGGATTTTATCCACAAGAGGAAACTACATCAACAGAAGCCTAGGATGTCAGAGAAGCCACAAGAGCAATGAAAGACATGGACATAGATTAAGTTTCTCAGACGATGAGCAAAACTTTCAATAGGGGGATGATAAGGCTCATCAATAAGTAAATTATATGGACCTCAATGCCACTCTCGAACTTATTAAAATCAAATTTTCTCACATTTCTTTACATATTTTATTAGATTTTTCTTAGTAAGAAGGTTAAAGGTGAGATGTTGTCATGTGGCCTAATGTGCATTAATTGTAGGATTTGGAGCAGTTTTTGGATAATTTAAGCACAGGAACTCGAAGTAAACAAGAAAGAGGGATTTTAGGAGATTGGATATCCCTCCTTAACTCCTCAATCACTCGACTAATCCTTCACCAAATCTCACCAGCTCAGAGTTACAAGCGACCAAGCCCCCCGAGTTCATTGCCAGCCAAGCCAGTGATAGTTGAAGACAAGCTAATCCCAAGTTTGGGAGCCAAGCCTCCCTAATTTTAAGGAAGTTGTTGGTAGCTTTAGTTGTATAACTAAGAAGGCCTAGGCCCTCATTAGGAATTGACTTTTTATTATAGCCAAGAGGAAATTTTGAGGATAAGATTGTGACTATTATTCTCATGTTATTTTTGACATTTTGGTGATAATGGAAAGGGTTTCTTTGATTCATCACTGAGTTGACTCAGAGGGGTGAAACTCTTGGGTTAGGGCCCAACCCTAGCAACAAAGGTTCCTCTTATTTTTGTATATGTATGCTTAGATTACATTCATAGTTAGTTGTTGAAGTTATTTATGTTTTATCCCATTTGCAAGTACTTGAACAATTGTTTAGTTTTTCTCCCATCAGTTGAAAAGGTAGATCAATGGTACAATAGTGAAAGTGAATACTTCATAAAATCTTGTGATAGTGGCCTCTTCCTCATCTCCCTCATGGGATCATGGTTTGAGGGCCCCACCCTCTCAGCCCCAAAAACATATTTGTCTCTTTAGATCATTACATGGCTAGGGTTCTTGATTTAGCAGGTTACTTTTCATAATTCCTTAGAAGTACCTGAAATTGTCATTTTGTTTCTTTAAGTTGTTGTAGTTTAGAAATCATTGCATTCCACATATTTTTCCATTAGCCATCAATAACTCTATTTTTCCTAAATTCAACTCATCTTTTCCATATGTAAATGAACTTATGCATATATGAAGGAAAGAATGTACGTTGTTGTAGGAGTCTTTGATCTACAAGGAGAACTGATTTCACCAGCCTCATCTAAGTATTCTTCACCTATACTACCCAAGTCTACCAACCCCTAATCTGAATTTATGTTTTGTAGCAAAGTGGACATCTCCCTTGAGAAAATCCAACCATATTGAAAAGTTGGGTTGAGCCTTGGGCAGTATACACATCCTCTATGCCTTATCCCACCATCAAACACCTTTCCCACACTTTATTCCACCTCTTCTACCCTCTTATATCTTTCATCCTGTTTCCTGTAGTAAATGAGGACATCCTGTAGTACTACAGGAAACACTGTAGCAGCCTGTTTTAAGCCCGAATTAAGCAGAAATGATCATTTGAGCTTAGGTTAGGCCTCAACTTTGCTTCCATACCCTCAACACCATTCTAGACTTGTTTCCCCATGCCTTTCTCCCCTGCAAAGGATCATATTGGTTCCCTTAGCATTTACATTTATAAAATTGAAAATCAAAAAAGACTATTTTCTACAATTTCTAGTTAGTACATGCATACATCAATCAGAGTAGTTTGAGGTTAATTTCCATGCTTACTTAGTCTAAATAACTAGATGTTAGAATGCAAGGTCAAATTAGGTCTCTTTTGCAAATAATGTGTAAATGCTTAGCTATATAATTTCATGTCACTTCACAACACTTTCCCATTCAGCACTTTCATTTCCTAGAATAGGTAGCATTTCCTTTCTACATCACATATATTTTTCCATTTGCTATTAATAGTCAGACTCCTTCTAGTCAATAGAAAACTGGTTTGAAAAACCATAGTGGTCTATTGCCCGAGTCGAAAAGTGACAAGAGTAGACCATTACATCTACTCCGTATACAACATTGTCACCTCCAAGTTTGTATGAACCCCTGGTTGATGAAGTAAAGTTGGTAGCCCTAGGAGTTGCATCATTCATGCTGCAATACTGGAGCTCATCAGTCATGTGAGAACTAAAGAGAAGGAGTATACTTCAGTCTAACCTAAGAATCCATATATGGGATAATATATTCTAGATTAGGGTACAAAGTATTATTTGTGGATGTGAATCAACAATGGAATACAAGTACGGAAGGCCTTATATAAGATTATATCTCCTCTCAAATGTGTGGTTAGCTAATAGGAATGAAGCATTAACATGGGAATTCCTAGAAAAATTGGCTAATCACATGGAATAGAAAATTTAAGATCTTATTAGCCCAAAATTAATACAATATCCAAAATAATAAGGATATGAAACATTAAATTTAATATCTTTAGTGATAAGAGAATTATTTCACTTTGAGGGGGCAACTTCCTTGACCACTTCGATAAGGTTATCTTCTTATACAATTGAATGTACTTAAATAAGACTTAACCCCATTTTTACATTGGTTTGGCCAACATTTAAATATAATAGAGGCATCTATTTGAATAGTGATGACCTTTTAGTCATAATTTATGTTTTTATTCTCTATTAATATTTATTATTTATTATT